>PVIC010030448.1:0-22401 GCA_004025085.1 Thryonomys swinderianus
AAGAGAGGCCCCTAGAGTGAGGTCAGTGACCCCATGAGAGAGGCCCACAGAGCATCCTGGCACCTTTCTCCAGGCAAGGACATAATACAAAGTCACCATCTGTGAATCAGAATGTGGAACCTCATTAGACAAGATTTGTTATACCTTGATCTTGTAGTTTTCAAAATTGTGAGAAGTAATTTCTATTTTTAAAAAACTACATGAGGGCCAGAGATTTAGCTCAGTGGCTCCAGCGCCTTCCTAGCAAGTGCAAGGTCCCTAGTTCAATCCCTGGTAACCTCGTACAACAACTGGAGTGGTGGCCACGCCCACTGGCAATCAGTACCACATACTACAAATGCTGGGTTTAGGGGCTCAAGCCTGTAATCCCAGCACTTGGGAGGCAGAGGCAGGAGGATAGCTGAGTTTAAGGCTTGCCTGAGCTACATAGTGAGCTCAGGGCCAGCTTGAACTACAAAGTGAGACCCTGTCAAAAAAAAAAAAAAAAAGCTATGTAATAGTTTTTTTTTTTTTTTAAACATCCTGACTCTATTGGTGGTATAAATTGTCTACTTTCATAATATTTTGTTTCATAATTTTGTTTCATATTTTTAACAGGGATATTTTTGGAGCAAAATATATAGATAAAATTTTTGATGAATGTCAGTATTTTGTGACAAAAATACTTTAGTATTAGTACATAATAGGCCACTCCTTTAGGAAATGGCTTGGGTCAATTATGAGAATTTTAAAAAGCTTCATAGTTAAAAGTGTGTGGAATGTTAAATTACGTAGAGTATCTGGAATATGAAAGTAACATCCTAAGCTTGTGATGAACTTTCAAATTTGACATTTCAAATACCCTAGCATCTCTATTTCTTTACAGAGAATAATTTTAGTTTATAATTAAATTTTTAAAATACACATGAAGTTCAATCTTTCCTTGCAGGATGTTCTTTGGTTTTCCATGTAAAATCTGTCTAAGGTAAAACGAGTTTTTAAATTCAAAATATTTAGAAAGTAGACAAAAATATATCTGCTTTCATAAATTATCTTCTCAACTTAAAGGTCAAATAAGTCTTGCTTAAATAGTTCCCCACCTTTTATATGCAGAGTCCTTTTTATTCATATATATTTTAATTACTCAACCCAAAAGGTAACATTTAGAAGGAAAATGATCAGTATCTCCGTGATTATCTTAGGTTTTAGGAGATGTTTAAATACTGAATGTCACAGAGGAGGTGGGAGAGCGCGGACAGATATTGAAGAGTGACATTCCCACGGGGTCTCCTCCGGGTCAGCGCAGAGGCCGCTCCTCAAGTCCTGAGCCAAAGAGAAGGGACTTGTGCTGAGCCTCAGATGCGCCAGAATCTATCTGAGAATCTAAATAGCCATTTAAGATCAAGCTAATCACAGTAATTAAATCAACCCCTTTGCTGTGGAGACGATAAAAATGTTTTTTTTTTAAATTTTGCAATATTTGACATAGAATGTAGGTTTTGTAGATGAGCTACATCCTCAGCCCTTCTCTTTTTTCAATTTTAAAACAGGATCTTGTTAAGTCTCTAAGTCACCCAGCCTCAGCTCAAGCTTCTGATGTACCTGTCTCAACCTCAAAGAAAAAAAAATGAATTTATTGAAATAGTCACCTATTCTGTATGTGTATTTTTTTCCTCTTACAGAACTGACTCATAATAATGTAGGTTATTTTCTTAACAATAACGTATGTTTTTAATGGGAAATTTGATTCATTAACATAGCACCCTACAAAAACAGTTTGTATCAAGGAACATCTCTGGGCTGACAATATGTAGAGTGGGTTTACTGTCTTCGAGAAAGCAGTAGAGGCATTGGAGGTATATATCAATCTGTCTCTCTCTCTCTGTCTCACACACACACACACACACACACACACACAGAGACAGAGCCAACTTGGAGAGAACTTGCCTAATAGCTAGAATAAATACCTAAGTCTCAATATCCAGGAGTGAAATAAAACTACTTCCTCTTATCACTGCTCTGAGCACCTTGCCAAATTTGAGCTTTGTGTCTACTCAGGTCTGGGCTATGGAGCGTAGGACCTTCAGTTTAACAGTGGATAAGTCTCCCTTAGAAAATATTCTGAGATTTCTGCTGAAAGAAAACCATTCCTGTTGCCTGGTCACTTTGGAGTCTTCATGCCGGTAGATGAATGGCGAATAAAGGATTTTCTATACTAATGTTGATGCAAACTTCTGTTTTTCATAAGATTCAGTCAATACTGTGTAATGGGTCTGGGATGAGTTATTTGAACTTGTCTGTCTACTGGACATTTCTGAAAACTTTCATTACTTGTAAAAATAACACATGAACTCTTGCTGAAGTTTCACTGAACAAGACTGAAGACAGAAAGGATGCAGGTATCCCAGAGAAGACTATGTGGCTGATGTCACTGGAAGAGTGTGTGTGGGGCCCCTGCTGGAGTTCAGGCCAAGAGGACAGGAAACCCAGAATGAGTAAGAGAAGGAGACAACGACTCTGGATGGGTGGCAAACAGAAAACTTAACTTTCATAGTTCATTCTGCTGTGAACAGGTCTCATCTTTAGAGATTGGAGCCCTTAAAAAATCACAGACAGAGTGAACACAGTAGGCGACACAAACAAACTCAAGTGAGGCCGCCAGCGATCTGAGCTTTCGAGGCTCCACGCCACCTCTTAGCTCTCTGAATTCCACAGAGCCGTCCTGTGTCGCTCAGTCACTGATCATTCACTGGGTTCAGACATACGGAGTTCAATCTGTTTACTTTGCTGCCTGTGGCTTTCTCTTGAGCTGAGTAAGTTCAGAGCTATTTTACGGCAGCCTGAGATTTCGAGACCCAAGATTGGTTTCTATCCCTGGAGGATCTGTCCCAAGGTGGCCAGAGATGCCCGAGAGCGCTGGGAGCGACCCACCCCACATCTACGTTGTTTCCTACGCATACACGCCTATGATGGAGTTTAATTTGTAAATTAGGTCCAGTGAGAGACTCATAACAATAACATAAAGCAATGGTAATAGTATAAAGTAATAAAGTTTATGTTAATAGGCGTATTTTTTTTCTTGAAGTATCTTGATATGTTGGATCACAGCTAACTGTGTGTAGCTGAGACTGAGGGAAGTGAAACTGTGGTTAAATTCTTCTGGGTCATTTTCACCAAGCAGGCAGCAGGATTTAGTAGGTAGCTGAGCTGTCCCGTTTCCCCCGATCAGAGGTGTAGTCTGTGATTTTTTTTTTCATGGTTTCCCCAGAAGGATGAAGCCCTCACTCCCCATAGAGGTCGTCAGTTAATTAACACTTACTTTATTGGTTTTTCTGCTTTCCACACCTTATGTTCTCTCCTTGACTTGAATTTTAAGAGCTGTTTAAGTGTAGGAGAAGCAAGGAGGGACTACGTCAATTGTACAGATTCAGTGTGCTGTAAAGGGCCACATGTAAATATGGGGTTGAATGGTGACCCTCAGGAGTATTTACCTAACACATTTCATTCCATCGGACTTTGGTTGGTGTGTTTCACTGTCTGACAGCTTTACATAGATTTAAGATCTCTACACTCCAGCACCTATCAGCATTTCAGTGCAGATTCTATTTCTAGACTCAAATCTTTTTGTAGTGTGAACTTGGCTTTAGATTTGGTTACTTCAATGGAACTTAAATTTTATCCCTTTTGTCTCTGGCTTATGGTAACACTGAAGAAGTAAGAGGTACTGCAGGAAAATAAATTGACAGTAGAAAATATGGAAAAGAACATGGATCTGCCTCCAAATGCCTTACAATTGCAATTCCAAATATTAAATATAGTTTACAACACCAAAGAAGGCTGCGCTGAAGGATAGCAAATAGCTATTTATTATGTTATTTAGAAATGAAAATTTATTCCTAAAAGAACAGCAATACAAGACTTTAAGTTTCACTATTCTTTAGCTCATGGTCAGTGAACTTTGTAGTTGTTTATTTGAAAATAGTTTTTAAGAATGAGATTAAAAAATTTTTATGATGTGTTTCAGAATTGCCCTTGTAGTATCTGTTGGGAGACTAGTAATAATAAAATTAAATATTCTTCTGAAAATTCTTTTCTAAATATCACCAGAAACACTTCTGCAGTAATACAATGATATCAGTTTTGGTAACCTTGTAGATAATATTTTACCAAGAAATAGAGCACACATAAATATTTAAGTGTTTTTGTGGTCTGGGTTTTGTTTTTATGTATCTAAAAGCAAAAAACAATTATTCAGGTAAAGACATTAAAGGAAAATATCCTTTACTGTAGTGAAAACTTCTTTGAACACAATACTACTTGGAAAATACTTACTGAATCTTATGAGATTCCTGATATTAAAATGAGTTTTAATAGGTCAATGACTGGCATTTGAGTGTCAGCTTTGATATTTGCTGACAGTGGGATTTAGATTAATTATTATAATTTTCTTTTCCATAGAAAGGAAATTGTGAGTACTTGTCTAACAAGCTGGCTGCTAAGATTAAATAAAATAACATATGGAAAATGTCATCCAATGCCTCGGGCAAAGTGCTTAACATATGTTAGTTATTTTTGGACTCGGCATTCAGGGATGAACAAATGAGACACCATGTATAGATACATTCAGTGTAACAAGTGATTAAAATATAGGAGGATGGATGTTCTCTTAAGTGAAAAATGAGACCATTGACTCAAAAAGGAAAATTATACCTTTTTTTTTGTTGTTTTTTATTTTTTTTTTTTTGAGACAGGGTCTTGCTTTGTAGTTTAGCCTGGCTCTGAGCTCATGTAGCTTAGACAAGCCTGGGCCTTAGTAATCCTTCTGCCTCTGCCTCCAGAGAGCTGGGATTTCAGGTGTGAGCCACCACATCCAGCATTGTGATATATGGTACTGATTGCTGGTGGGTGTAAATCACCACGCCCAGAATTGTATGAGATTACTCATGATTGAACCAGGGACCTTGTGCTTGCCAGGCAGTGTTGGAACCACTGAGCTAAATCTCTGGCCTGGAACATATCTTAATATTGTTATGAAAATAATTTGGATTATAGAGACATTTGCTATATTCTTATGGGTCTTGAGTCATCCTAGTTCTGAGGACAGTTAAAGTATGAAACCAAAATGTACGGGAAGAAGAGAATGATTTTTTGACATGTATAATTTATATATATGAGGAACAAAGTGGTGTTCACATGAATCTATAGTATAGTTTATAATGTTAAAATCAAGATAAACATATCTAATTCCTCAAATACTGATCATTTCTTTGTGGTGAAAATATTAAAATCTTTTAAAAAGATTTATGGAATATGTAATACCTAATTGTTACCTATAGTCACCCTACTGTCTGATAGTGCAATAAAACCTCTTCCTCGTAACAGTGGCTTAGTATCTTGGCCAATCTTTCCCTATCCAGTCCTTCCTTTTCTTCCCAGCTTCTGTAACCACTGTTTATTGTCAATTTCTAAAAGTTCAAATTTTTTAGCTTTATATAACTGTAAGATCAGCAAGTATTTGTCATTTTGTTTCTGAATTATTTTACTTAGTATAATATGTTTCCTCCAGAATACATACAGGACTTCAGAAACTCAAAAGAAGGAAATCTGGCATAAAAATGGACTATAGCTTTAACAATAAATGCAATTTATTTAAAAAATGGGCAATAAGTAGAAATTTGCCAAAGGAGGACAAGATATAGTAAGTGCTGATGGGAATGAGGAAAATGAATTAGCCAACCATAATGGAATATAGAATGGAGATTTGAAGAAGAAAACAGACTATAAGGATTTAGCTCAGTGGCACTGCACCTGCAAGGTCCTGAGTTCAATCTCCAGTAACAGAAAAACAAATAAAAAAATTAAAAAGGAAAACAGACTTATTTTGTAACAGCCTCACTACTATGTAGAGTATATTCCCAAAGGAACCGAAAGTAGTATGTTGTATGTGACTATGTTAAGACACTATGTTACATATATACCTATGTTGGTATGTTATGTCAGTATCTAAACTTCCTTGTTTATTGTACTATTCCCAAGAGCTGAGAAATATAATTGACACACACACATCTATGAGTGGATAAAGATGCTATCTTTATCATGCACAATGAAATACCACTCGATCATTATAAAGATGAATCATTCTCAGCAACATGGATGGAGCTGGAAATTAATATTTTAAATAATATCTAGTTTAGCCTTCTTAATTGTATTTATTTCTCATATAAAAGTATTTTCACATCCTTAGAGAGTTGTTGAGTAGAAGAATTAGACTTTTCTTTATTTTGGTTTTGTGAGTAAAACCCAGTAAGTTTAACTACCAGTCATGTGGCTTATTGGAAAGCATAGTGTGAGGTCCAGGACATCACTGGTTTTGTTTGGTGGTGAGGTTATTTGATTAGAGTTTGATTTCTAGGAATTAATATGAGACTTGAAGATCGTCCATGCTATCAGATAGATTTAGTGCTGACAAGTTCTCTGGACCAGTAACCTTTAAATTCGCAAGTGTAAAAAATCCCGTGATTTTTAAATGTTGCTTTATCTGTAAAACAGTGTGAAATGTACAAAAAATGGCTGCCAGAGCTTTTGTTTAATTATTTTCAGGGTTTTGTTTTAATTTTTTTCTTTTTAGTTCAGTTGCATAGATTCACACAGACCAACTGCTTTTGGAAGGAAATTTTATTGGTATTTCATTTGGTGAAAGCATTTATTCAAACACAATCTGTTCAAGTCTAAATAATGATAAAAGCTGCACATGGAATTGTGTTAAAACAGAAATAAGTTGCTTTAATTTGGCTTAGCACTACTTAATTTTGTGAATTCATTTCTTCGGTGAACTATTTTTCGTGAATTCTGATTCTTTTGTGCGATTACCACCATCACTTTTCTACGTTGTGTGTTTGTTTTTGTCAGTTTAAGTGGTAAATTATGGTACATGGAGTTTGACAACAAATTGAGTTCCAACGAGGTTGTCCACCTAGGGATAAAACACACACTCGAGTAGCCCAGGGTAATAAGTGTTCCCGAACTGGTTTCCAGAGTTTGGCTCAAGAGCTTATTAAAAATACTAACAAGAAGGAAGTTGCAACAAACCGCAGATCCAGCTGCAGCGATTGACTGCATAGGCCGCTGCCCGGTAGTCGGTCACTTCCGGATTCCAGAGCGGCTGTGCCACCAGCAGGAAGTTTTTCCTGGGGCTCTTTGCTCTCTGTGTGGTGTCAGGGGCTTCCAGGAAACCCGAGGCACTGGGTCACGACGACCTAGTGACTGCAGCGTCACGCCTTCTGTTTCTTCCAGGCTGAAGAACCTTGTGACCTCCACCTTGTGACATTTCAAGTCTCTTCTTTTTTTCAGTTTTCATGGGATTACATATCATCTAAAAAGAGGGCAACTACACAAATTAAAGAATAATATAATGAAACAAGATATTTCTCATTTGATTTGATGAAACTTTGTGCCAGATTAAAATTTGTGTGCCATCCAAATGACCACTTGATTTAATTTCAAGAGACAAAAGTAAAATGATGTTAGATGATTTTTGCCTTCCTCCACTTCAACAGGATATACTGAGAAAATATAAAATATTTAGAAAATATACTCTGATGTAAGCTCAGAAGTGTAATTTGTACTTTGTCAACTAATTAATGTAATACGTAAACCGTCAAAGAGAACTTTCTTTCGGCAAAATTAAAAAGTTGTAGAGACTTAAGAAGCTAAGAGATAAAGTGATGCCCACCAGTTCTAGGAAATGCATGGTCGTGAAATCATCACAGATCTTTTAAACAAGTGCATAAGGAAATCTAACGGCTTCTTTTATGCTCCATTCTCATTGTTGCCTCAGTAACATTTAAGAACATTCCGGTCACAGCATGTGGATTTGAAGTGTCTATTGTGTTTCCTTAGCTTTTTTTTTTTTTTTTTTTAATTCTTCTATTTTGCATGGAAGTTTCTTTCATCTTTAGTTTCTGAAAGAGAACTCAGACCATTGTTTAAAGAACAAGCAACCTGATGTGAGGTTCAAAGACATTAAAGAGTGTTATGTTTTTGGGATTGTACTGTGGGTCGATGCATTAGGAATTTCCTATTAGCCCTCTTCATTGTCTTACGGGTACATTCTATGAGTCTTTGTTCCATGACAATGTACCCAGCCTGCCTGTTAGCAACTGTGCACCTCACCTTTGGACTTGTCTCAGGGTTCTCTTTATGGGCTTTTAGTAATTCTCTCTAAATCAATATTGGGCCTTTTTATTAAGATACAAGCTCTTACAAATAAAGAAACCATTTACTATGGACTCTAAATCCACAGAAGCTAAGCTCAGAATTATAATTCTAATACCTGAAACTTCAGTAAGAAAAAAGAATTTTAACTGTCATGTATAATTCTCAATAGAAGAATTATTTAAAATATTTATTATAAGGAAAGCCTAATTCAACAGCTTATAAAGATATGGTATGAATAAGTTGTAGTATATTTGCTATAATATGCGTTCTTGAAGCTTGTAAAATCCTAAATTGAACAAATTTGATTCACTTTTTCTTTACTGTGGTTCTCAGGTGGTCAAAGCCAAATTTATGTCTTACAAAATTATAAATAAGCAAAGAAAATTTCACTAAAGATATTGGAATAGGAAAAAGATAAGTCAGCTCAGAGGGAACAGAGATCTCAAGAGTTAAGAAGGGACCTGGGAGGGGAGATTTTTTAGCCATTTCCATTAGCTAATATGCTTTACTCAAGAGAAAGGATACTTCCTTGTGTTTTTGCTACAAAAGTTAGTTCTAGAACTACGATCAATGCCAGACATTTTCACAAACATTAGGACATAGAGATGCTGTGTTATTCAATTTTTACATTTCCAGGTCCTTGAGAACAGCATTTCTAGGTTATGAAACTGCCAACATGATTAGAGCAAATTCATATATGTTTCAAAATGGCAGAGGGGTGGAGATTTAGCTCAGTGGATCCAGCACCTGCCTAGCAAGTGCAAGATCCCTAGTTCGATTCCCGGTAACCACATACAACAATACCGGGTGTGGTGGCCCACAGGCAATCAGTACCTCATACCACAAATGTGGGGCTTGGTGGCTCAAGTCTGTGTTCCCAGCACTCAGGAGACAGAGGCAGGAGAATCACTGAGTTCGAGGCTTGCCTGGGCTACCTAGTGAGCTCAGGGCCAGCCTGAAATACACAGCGAGACCCTGTGTGACAAAAAAAAAAAAAAAAAAAATTGCAGAGATTTACACAATGCTTTAAATAGAAATAATGTAAAGTTGGTCAAACCAAAGAAATAAGATATTATGGGTCACACTCATTTCTCTCTTTCTCTCTCTCTCTCTCTCTCTCTCTCTCTCTCTCTATATATATATATATATATATATATACATATGACTATATGTAATTGAGAACTGTTGTTTATTTCTCTTTCATCAAATTAGATCATCTCAATTCTTGACAGGGAGAACAAACTAATCATTATATTACAAAATTTGAAGGATCTCATTATTGTTTCATAGACTTTTATAATGAAGATATCCATAAACTTATCCTTGGTTACTTAAGAGCCTATAATATGTAAATTACTAGTAAGTACCACAGAGAAACAAAATATGAAATATTTTCTAATCCTGATTTTCAGTGTTTATATATTTATCATAGTCTTTATTTTCTTTGGAATGTATACTATTCAAAGGATGGGGGAATATGGAATTTATCTAAAATCCTGTCAAATGTCATACATGTGACATGTAAAATCAGTCTGTGTTTTATTATATATTTCTCAGATAGATATGTATTTCTCAACATTATGTTCTTTATAGAAATCTGCAATGATATCAAAGGACAAACACCACACAAACCCACTGACATATGAAATTTAAAAGAAGTCAGAGTCATAGCACCAGGGAGTACAATGGTGATAAACAAAGGTGGGAGGGCTTGAGATTAGAGCTGTTGGTCTAGGAACAAAAAGATCAGAAGCAATGAGTACAAGAGCTTTATTGCACAGCATCAAGACTACAGTTAATAACAACATGTTATTACCCTTGAAAATTGCTGAGAGTAAATGTCAGTGTTGGCATAAAATGAATACATAGATTAATACATGTTATTAGCTTGAGTTGGCTATTTTATAATATATATTTCAAAATGTCATGTTTTATAGCATAGTTATACTTTTTATTGTTTTTTAAATAAAATAGGAAAGAAAATTAGAAACATATTATTGTTTCTATATACCATCTTAGATAACATAACTCTCTGACCTGCCATCTTATAGTTTAGGAAAAGGACAGATATATAGTATAATATAATATAATATAATATATAATGTATAGTATATATAATTATTATAGATAATATTATGTAATAATTATATAATATATAATTATATAGTAATTGTATATATTATTATATATTATCTATAACTATATATAATTATATATAATATATATACAATGCTTATATGTACAACTTTAGCCAGATCACTAAGTTCTTGAAGATCATAAACACCAAGATGATATGGCTTAAATCTATCTAAAGAATTCTAAGTACTTGATTAAAAACCATTTCTTAGGTAATAGGGTCATAAAAATAAAGGTGGAAAAAACACAGATACCTCATCAAACAAATATTCAAGACATAGTTGAGATAGTTATAAGTGAAAACCATTTTCTAATTGTCAAAAGTTTACTTTAATAATGTTTTAATGACTCTAAGATTTGTCAGTTTCTTTACAATGTGATTTTCTCATGTGTCCTATAATTATTTGTGCATGAAGAAAATGTTGAAGGAGAGTAATTTTAAGTACTATTTTAGAAAAAGAAGCCACTTTGAGTGACCTTTTTTTGTATAGGTCTTGACTGCTCTTAATTTGGATTGAATGGATAATTAGAAGGCAGAATTATCTAGAGAAAACAAGTTATTTTCAGTTCTCCTGTGGGAATTAGCTCAGAAGGATTCAGCCTAGTGCGCAAAACATCTCATTCAAACTACAGCTACTTAGATACCTGTTATGTAAGGATTAGCATGGAAGGGTCCCATTAAAGACTTTTCTGAGTGTATAGATTAAATAAAACACTTTATACTAAAATGAACAAGATAGAATGCACAGGATGCAAACCTAACAAACTCTTCTGCTATGAGAACTTCTATTACCTTTTACTGGTACATTTGCTTTTCCTTTTCTTTTTATCTGGTGTAGAGTTGTATAAAATGATAACTGAATAGAATATTGTTTTCACCAACCCAAACAGGGAGTACTGCCAAAGTGAACATGAACTAAAACTAGAAAACTAATTCCAAGCTGATTCAGATAATACTTTTAATCCTGCTTTTAAAACATAGTTTGGATGGGAAACAAATAATATTCCTCAGTCATAACTGAAATGTTGGAATTCCAGATGAGTGAGTAAGGGGAAGAAAATATTCTAGGATGTCAGATGCTGAGAAGAAGGGTCAGGCATATAATACCTCGGTCAGGATGTGCCAGCTGTACTTTTCACGCCATACATGTGTAATGCAGTTTGTGAGTGAAAGAAATAGACAATTCCATTGCAGACAATCCTTTTAGTATGAACGTTTCCCTAGTTGGTTTCTATTGAATATATTAAAATGTCCACATTTGGCAGTATTGACATTTGTGGTTAAAGTAAGTAGCTAAAGTATTTGAGATACATGTGTTAGAAGAAAGATGTACTTTGACTCACAGTTACAGCAGTTTCAGATCAAGGGCATCTGGCTTCGTAGTGTTGAGTCTGTGGAAAGGAAGAAATACCATGACAGGGAGCTCAGGGTGGTGTAAAGTGGCTGATCTTATGCAGACCAGAAAGGAAAGAGAGAGAGCCAAGAAAAAGGGCCAGCTTCCAAAATTCTCTTTGAGGAATCATCCCAAATGGCCTCATTTTCCACTAGATCCAACTTCCTAAAGATTCTTCCACTGCCTGAAAGTGCTGTATACTGTGATCAATCTTCAGCAGACGGGCCTTTGTGGGGACATTTAGGATCCAAACAATAATTTCTACCTTTAAGGACATATCAAGATGTAACTTTGAAGAGGCAATATAAATCAACCATTCTTAATTCAAATTAAATGATTAAATAACAGGCAGAAATATCTAGGGAAATAATCATAATCATAATTTTCAATTATTCGGTGAGAATTTTAGACTGGTGAGGTGCTTAGCACTTCCCTGACCAATAAATTACAGCTTCTTCTTATTGCTTATGTCGATAAAGTAAAACATGGAAAATACAGGTACTTGAGTTTGGCTTTGATATATAGCTCTTACTGATTACACACTATTGCATACACATGTTCATGCTTGTATTGATTCAAAGTGCTCACAAATATAACGAGTGAGTCATATGAGCACCATCTTTCTTTCTCAAGTCAGCTTTGTCCTTGGTAACCCAGATTGCTGCTCTGAAATATTTAATATACATTCTGTTCCTGGACATTGTGTATTCATAGGTACAAAGAGAACTTCTGTATAGTTTTACTTGCATTCAGTCATAATAGAGTACTTATTAACAACTGCTATCATTTAATTGCTAATCAACAGTGATTTTTCACATACGGACACAGAGTCTCACCTAATCTTCCTTAACAATGTGGATATTTTATATATTATATTATGTAAAGTTCCAGCTCTTTCTGTTTTTCTCTTCTGCAATGCTGAGGATCAAACCCAGAGCCTTTCACCTACTGGCCAAGTGCTTTACCACTGAGTTACGCCTCAGCCAGTAATTTTATATCTCTCGAGCAACAGTTGAGTTCTTTGTAATATTTAGCTAAAGCAGACAAACATGCAATGAGGATTCGCTTAGAAATGTCTGAATCTGTGTGTGTACTTCACAGGTAGAGACTTCGAGGTGTAAAAACTTCCTGTGATACGTACAAAGTTTATAGTCTGTTAAATACTATAAAAACACATCTTAGTAAACTATTAATTCCTTGTGTGCATATGTGCACATTTACACATATGCGCACACACACATACATTCATACATAACTTTCTGCATTTCAGTCCCTAGTATGACTACATCCTGTTCCCTGTCCCTTTGCTCTCCATGACAAGATTGTGTATTTCTTGTGCTCCTATTGTGTACCCAGTGTTGCTTTCATAGTTCTATTTGGTGGAATATAAAGTAAAAATATAAATAAAAATGTACAAAAATATATAAGAATGTGCAAAAGTATTTCATCATATTTTGAAAGATTATATGGGAATCTATTCCACTATGTCCTTGCCAGACCAGGATACCATAGAATGCACAGTGCCATTAATTCTAGCTGTATGGACATTCGCTAAAACAGAGCTTCAAAATCTTTTAAAATCATTAAAATTTTAAGAAGTTCATATGGCTTCATAAAAAACTCTTGAAATCATCCAAGGAAAGCTGCCCTCAAAAAACTACCAACTGATCATTACTGTTTTGTCTTCAGACTTTATTTTATACATTGTCCTTGCCATTTCTCTTTACCATTTTGCCTTTTTTTTTTGCTGCATAAGGAGCTTTATATCAGTGGAAAAGTGCAAAACATTTAGGAAAGCAGGGCTAAAATACATTAATAACTATTCACATTTTAAAACTTTGGATTAAAGTTACTGCGTTGTGTTATGAGGAGTGTCTATAAAAGTAAAATACTTATCAAATAAAAACTTGAAGTTTAGTACAATTTTCTTTAGAATGTTTTTTGTAGCTTGACATTACTGACTACACTTTCCACATTTAACAAACCATTATAGTCACAGATGAATAGCAAGAAATAATAAGAAAAAAATTTAACCTTTGTGCTGTTATTCTCGTGCGGGCAATATTTGTCTGTATCCTTTAAAATAAAGAGATTATCCTAATGTAGAAACAGCCCATATTTCTGTGCCAGATACTTCATATGGAACATGACTGGGTAAAGGCAGATGCAATAAAAACAACGGAACACTTATGGGGCATCTAGTATTTGCCTGGCATGATGTCCTTAAAATCCATCTTTACCCATATGTGTTTAGGAGTATTACCTGACAGTCTTTAGAATATATTGCTACAGTACTACAGAAAGTTGCATAAAATTGGAGTGTAAAATCTTCTAGAATGTACTATAGAAATAAAGAATGACCAGCTCCCTAGAAAATAACTGTTTACTAATTGGAAATACAATCTTTTCTATTGATTTTTTTTTCAAAATGATGAATAATGCCAGAGAGCTCAAAGATCTCAGAGAATATATATTTTAACTCAATTTTTTTAAGTGCCTCAGTGGATGAAGAAAGACAGATTTTTGCTCTCTCATTTTTATACATGCTTGGCTCATCCTAAATTACAGCGATGTTTCATTTCCGCCAAAATTCTCGAGATAAAATTCATGGCACAACTGCTTGCTAAGCAAAAGGAAAAACATAAATTGTATGTGTGCTGAGTCAATGGATTTGGAAGCTGACTTTTATTTGGCTCGCAGTATCCGTTGCGGGATGGTTTCTGCTGATCCTGTTGAGGCTCTGGCTAAGGTCCGGCAGATAATGTGATCCACAATGCTCTGACCCATGGGAAGTTTATGCCAAATTAGATGTTTCTGCTATTGTAAGTTGCACTAATTTCTTTAACTTCAACTGTTTTGACCTAGAAAAACTACATGCTTATAACATTTTTTTCTAAAAGAACAATTTTTCTGTGTATTGGGAATTCTGCATTCTAGCTATCATTATTTTCCATATTTATCCATATATCTCTGACTATAGCTTTCTTTCTATCAATCTATCTACCTAAGTATAGAGAAAGCATAACAAAATTGTACACACATTTCAGCAGTCTGCCATATTAATAAATGTTTGGAAGCTAGTAGGCACTATTTTGAGTACCTCTTATAGAGACTGATGGTAACTCGGTATATTAATCTCATTATATCTCAGTAAATCTAGTACTGAAATATTTCTACAAGTTTTTCTTTTCCTGGTGTAAGCAAATTTGGTGGACTTTGTGTATGTAGGCAATTTTGGTGGACTATATTTGTATATGCACACACATATCTATCTATCTATCTATATATACATACATACATATCCATTTTATATTTTATATGAATGTCTGTGTGATGCTGGGGATTGAACCCAGGGCCTTGCAGATGCTAGGTTAGAACTCTACTACCTAGCTACCTCCCTAGTCCTTGTTCCAATTTTTTCAATTCTTTTTCCTTATAGGTAAATGATACAGTAAAAAAAAAAAGTATGCTCACTTCAATCTATCCAATAAAACCATTGCATAAAAATCTTCTGACATATACCTTGTATTCCTTACAAAAATTACATTTTCTGTTTCTGTTTTTTTTTTTTTTTTTGAGACAGGGTCTCGCTTTGTAGTTCAAGCTGGCTCTGAGCTCACTATGTAGCCCAGGCAAGCCTCGAACTCAGCAGTCCTCCTGCCTCTGCCTCCCGAGTGCTGGGATGACAGGTGTGAGCCACCACGCCCGGCAACATTTTCTGTTTCTTAAACACGAGAGTTATCTTAAGTTCTCAGAAAGCCAAGCAATAAAATATTTACTGCAAAGTCCTTCTTTTCTACACTTGATCTTAGCCAAAAGGCCGAGAAGTGAGCGTCCTTTCCTAGATTGCTTATTTTGCCTGACAATAATTGCTCATGTAAGCAAGTAGATTTTTAACATGATCTCTGGTTTCTTCCCTAGATTTTTATTGATTCAACGTTAAATCCCTCCTGTAGTTTGCTTAGTTCTATGACTGTGAGAGAAAGGAAATCATAGCAGGTGGTACTTACTTCTTTTGTACACAAGTGATTCATTTCTTTAGAAAAACAGATCATCTTATTGATTAGGTCAGATCCTTGTTCATATTATTATATGTATCTGCTTTTACTTTTCTAGCATCATAGAAAAGTGTTGGGAACTAGTGGCCAATATTCATTGCATAGTAATAGGTATATTTTCTGTACATAGTATTTTTCTGAATGTAATATGAGCTCAACACATAGGGTAGAAAATATATTTATTTTAATCTTTTCTGAAACTTCACCGAAATGCAAATAAAGAAATTTTAAGAGGCATAAAATGTCAAGGACAAATAGAATAGAAGTGACAAAAACAGCACTGACATTTTGAGGCTGGAAAGTAGAAATAGTAAATGACACATACAGACACACAAGCACACTTCAGTTCCCCCTTCTAACTCTGTTTTTGTGCTTATCAGCTATTGCTGGGCTCTGGCATGGTGCCCGTGCCTTACCCAGAACAGGATTTAAACAATTAGGACACAATTTCTGTGAAGAAAGCGGAACATGTGTTCTTCTGTTCACAGTTCTAAATCTCCTCTCCTGACATGATATAATGGACAGAATTTTACTTTAATATTAGTTTATAATATTATTTTATGTAGTTTATAAAATTCTTAATAATGTTTCTCTAAATCTCCATAGGTTTTTCACAATACATACCCAAAATAGAAAGTTCAGAGGCTCTTTTATTTCATGCCATTTAGTCACAACATGGTAATGATTTTTCTTCTGCTTTTACATTTTCATTCTGTGTCCAACGCTTGTATATCAGATTATATGTACAGAGAAATATTTCTTCCAAATTTAAATGAATTACTTTTGATGAGTGGAATGTGAGCAAACCCGAAAGATGTCTTTCATAGATGTCTGCTCTCTTCATATTGGGTGACTTGTCTTACAGTGCCCCGACCTTAATAACATCCTGATGATACTGGAAGAATAAGACGAAACCTGGGTCAATGATTATTTTGTAGCCATAGAATGTTAAGGAAATATAACGATCTCATTCCAATCATGCTATTTTGGTACCCTGTTATAAGCTTCTATGAGTGAATTATATCCCTTCTCCAAAGTCTTTCAAACATTTAGTACCAACTTTGCTATTGTACTTATAGATGGGGTGTATCAGGATGTAACAAAGTTTTATTGAAGTGAAAGTGTGGGACCTGCATCTAAAAATACTGGTATATTTGTGCAAAGAGGAACAAACACAGATCCCCGACACCCCACGCAGTGTGCAGAAAAGTACCCATTGAAGATTTTCCCATTATGTTCCGATTGGCTGGAATGAGAGAATGGAGTCAGCCAATCAGATAAAGGGAATCTGAGTCCATCACGTGTTAGAGCAGAGCTGCCGAATTACTCCACACAAATAGCTAAGCACAGTGAACTCTTCAGTTTACTGATCATGGGATCAGATTTCTCCAATGGAGCAATAGTTTCATCCCAACTTGCATTTTCTGCATTTACTAATAGATTGTTAGGTTACTTGAAACTATAAAAATAATGACTAAAAGCCAGGCGTGGTGGCTCACGCCTGTGATCCCAGCACCTGAGAGGCAGAGACAGGAGGATTGCTGAGTACGAGGCTTGCCTGGGCTACATAGTGAGCTCAGAGCCAGCCTGAACTACAGAGCGAGATCCTGTCTCAAAAAAAAAATATATATTCCCACTTTCTAGAGCTCATTTGCACCTACAGGTGATCATGCCAAAGAGAAGATCCGGAAATTGTCTATCTGTGATCTTTTGATTTCACTTATTAGTATATCCTCCAGGTGTCTCCATTTGCACCTAAATGGATTGATCTTGTCATTCTTTATGGCAGAGTAATACTCCATTTTATAAAAAAACCACATCTTCTTTATCCACTCTCCAGTTGATGGACATTTGGGTTGTTTGTGATGAGGGGAAGGAATAAATATGATACAGAAAGAAAATAAAAGAGCATGTATAAAGGGGGGGAGGAGGTGTGGGTGGGTAGGGATAGAGGTAAAAATGAGAATTAACTTGTATCATATACTGGTACAAATTCCCCAAAGTTATATGTGATTTTGAGATGTATATAAATTGTACCAATAAAGAATTCAATTAAAAAATAATAATGACTAAAATACCTAAAGAGGAAGTTAGTAGCTGAGGGTACTGAAATTTTTCTCTGACCTTGAAAATTCAAATTATTTTACAGTGCCCCAGAATTATATTACGTGTCAAAAATTTAAAAACATTAAAAATTTCAGCAACAACATGGTTTAAAGAATTACATTTGTATTGAGGTTAGTGTGGGGAAGTTAGTACTTAATTAAATTTGGAGTAAGGATTGAATTTTGCCGGTATTCTCTAGAAAATAGAGACTTCATAAAAGTCAAAACAAAAATTTGACTAGAAAGGATAAAAGAAATTACATTTTTTAAAGGCACTTTTGAAACAATCGGGAAGTTATGGCTGTTTTTCACATCTATAAAAGAACTCTTCCGTCTAGCAGTGTATAAGTAATTTCCAACTGATTCAGTTACTGCAGTATTTTGACTATTGCTTCATTCTGGATTTACTCGGCAAAACTTAGTGGCACTTTTATTTTTGTATACTACAAAAAAGTAAATAAAAGTAGTAATATTTATTACTCTCTTGCCCCTAGATAAAGGCTGCCTAGCCCATGAAAACTTTTAGGGAATTTATAAATCTACTCATATCAGCTTGAAGTAAATAAATTTGATAAGCTGGAGGTACCGAGGAAAAAATCAGTTTTATGGAAAAAGCGCTGTGAAGAAGGCCAGATTCCCAAAGAGCAGGGTTAAGTTCGATGGTCACTCCTTGTTCAGCAGTCTCTCCGTATCAGAGAATTCAGCATTCTGAAGGGCGAGATAGAATTTATTTATCCACTGTTCTGTCACTGGGCTTGGCTTTAGGACCGGTGCTGGTCAGTGGGACGGTGGACGGTGTGACACTGGATGCTTTATGATGATTTGAGTATTTGCTTTTCTCTCTTACACTTTAGGCCCTGACATTAGAAGAACTCCCCCTAGGTAGAAAATGTCTCTTCAGTCTGGACTGAAGAATGAGCAAGTATGGAAAAGATATGCGCTTGGATGGAAGTGAGGATCCCAGACTGGTCTACCCAAGTCCGGTCAAGGAAAGCTGGGCCACAGTCACTGTGAAGATTCTAAGGTTTAAATGTTGTGAGCAAATGCATTTGCCTGATTCTTCCCTAAACCTTCACGCAGTATTTAAGAAACAATACAAAAAACCAGCTTATTAACTATTGCTTCATTATCAAGTTTGCCTTTTAAACTCTGGGGGATTTAGAAAAGATAAAGAAATATACAGACAAAAACAATATTTGCTTTTTCTCCAAATAAAGTAGATGAAATCAGGTTTCTATTTCCGTTGACAGATATTCAGAACGAATTGTATTTGCAAATTTAGCTGTGAGGAGTTATTATTTATTTCATATAATAGGTGTTTGATTGCTTGATCACTAGCCTTGATGTCAGCTGTAGCCTTTCATTCTTTAGATATTACAGATAAATCCAAATCAAAACTTCGTGTGAGGGAGCGCGGTGCCAAATCCTAATCATTAGACCACCAGGGAATAAGACTCTATTTGAATGACCTAAAAACCTCTAAACTCTTCTAAGACATCTGGGCAATATTGTGGAGCTCCATTTTTTAATCTTTTTATAAATATCTGGCTACTTATACAGTTACTCAGTTTCTGTTTATTTGCTGTGCCTGTGGCTGTGAAGTAAGGTGCTGACAGGTTTCTATATTCTTGTTCTATTTATCTTGGTATCCAAAAGAAAAATTTTACTGAGGGTGAATTAACTGTTTTACAGGCATAAAAATGTGATGGAACTAATAAGCATATAACTCAGGGTTATGTTTTTATGTCGTTCCTAATATTTCTAAATTATATTAAAATCTACACTGAGCTGTCTTTATACAAAAAATGCATAAAGTCATTCTAGGGTTTATGATTTAAGCTCTTTGCAACTGAATACTTGTCAAAATTCCAATGTGTTTATTCAGTCAACAACCATTTAAGTTTCTAGAGTATTCAGTTGCTTTTTCAGACGTTAAGAATACATATGTCAGGCTGAGGATGTAGCTCAGTGGTGCATTTATGTACACACCACAGCTAACATTAGATTTAATGTTGGAAGAATGAAAAAGTCTTCTCAAACAGAGAGGCATACAAGGATTTCATTAGTTAACTTTCTGTCATTGTGGCAAGGTACATGAGATAACTCATAAAAAGGAAAAATCTATTTTGTTAGTTTTCTGAAAAGTAGAAGCCATTGAAAAAAACAAAAGACTTCCAAATAGAAAGAAAGCAACAAAGTTGGTTATTTTAAAGATCAACACGGGGGCCAGAAATTTAGCTCAGTGGTTCTGACTCCTGCCTAGCAAGTGCAAAGTCCTGAGTTCAATCCCTGGTGACCACATACAACAATACTGGGCAAGGTGGCTCATGCCTGTAATCCCAGCACTCGGGAGGCAGAAGCAGGAGGATTGCTGAGTTCGAAGCTTGCCTGGGCTACATAGTGAGCTTAGGGCTAGTCTGAACTACAAAGTAAGACCCTGTCTCAGAAAAAAAAAAATGATCAGCACAATTAAAAAGCTTTAGCTAGACTGACAAAGAAAACTAAAGAAGGCTTAAATTACTAAAGTCATCAAGAAACATGAATATTTTGCTGATTTTAAAGAAATAAAAATATAAGAGTTTATGAATTGGAAGAATTAATGCTATTTAGGTGGTGATGTTATACAAAGTGTCCTACTCTTCTGAAGAAATCCTACACAAATTCCAGCAGCTTTATTTGTCCAAAGTGAAAGGCTGATCCTGTAAATTGCGTGAGATTTTTCAGGAGACTCAATCAAAATAACATTGATAAAAACACCAAAAGTTAAGGATTTACTCTTCTTGATTTAAACAATTACTGCACTACTTCTATGATAAAAACAATATAGTTCTTGTGGAGAATATATAACACATTAAGTTGAATCCATAAATCTACAGCTCTGTGAAAAATGCATTTTCAACAGGGGAATGATCATTAAGAGAATGGATAATATCTTTCACAGAAACTACTGGAATATTCACATGCAAAAGAATCAAGTTAGATCCTTATCTCAAAATATATATGAAAAAATTTATGTGGACCAGTGACCAAAGGATAAGCACAAAAATTATAAAATTGTTAGAAAAATATTTAAGGCAAACCTTCCAAATATTGGATTTGATTCTTAGATTTGACAACCAAAAATTTAAATTCATGAAAATAATTCCTAAGCTATTCTTCATAAAAATAAAATACTTAGGCATGAAAGAATATTATCAAAAAAGTGAAAACAATGTGAGAAAGTATCTGTAAATGATGTTTACATTTGGTAATGTATATTGCTAGATTACACAGAATAGACATAGATAAAACATGAAAAATAAAGATAATGAACAAGGATTAAAAAAGCACTTGTCCAAAGTGGATTGGAACAACAATGGAAAAATCTTGTAACATCATTTGTCATTTTGGAAATGCTCATAAATTCAAACCACAATGAAATATCATTTCATAGTTATGTGGCAGAAATAATACATGTAAATAAAAGAATCGATGGTGAGAATGTGGAAAAATTGGCCTTTGCACACAAGTTTTGGCAGTGTGACATGGAGCGCCTATATTGGGCAATAGTCATGGCTTCCTCAGTAAGTTAAACACAGAACTATCACGTGACCTAGTCATCCCGTTCCTTGGTTTACCCCCTACACTGAAAAGCAGTAAATAGTTGTATGTGGTCATTCACAGCAGCAGTATTCCTATTAGCTAAAAGGCAAGAGCAACCAAAAAGACATATAAACAAAGTGTGGTATAGTGGGCCCGCTCTACATGGGAGTT
Organism: Thryonomys swinderianus; assembly: GCA_004025085.1. NCBI lineage: Eukaryota > Metazoa > Chordata > Mammalia > Rodentia > Thryonomyidae > Thryonomys > Thryonomys swinderianus. The sequence continues at coordinate 21,643 of PVIC010030448.1, forward strand.
CATCATCCACTGATTCCAGTTGTGGATCGAAAGCATTTGACAACCTGTGTAACATCTGTACTGGATCGATGCCATCTTTTTCTTATTATTCCTTAAAAATATGATTACTTCTACAACATTTACATTTTATTCAATACTGTAAATGGAAATGAATTAAAGAATACAGACAATGCACATAAGTTTTATGTAAATAGTACACCGTTTGGTGTAAGAAGCTGGGGTCTTCACAGATGAGGATGTTGGGGACTGTGTCCCAGGATGACTCCTCAGACACTCAGGATGACCACATGTGGACAAAGGCCAGCCACGTGGAGTGATATAATGCAAATGCTTGAGATGTGATGGATGGGTGACTACTATTAAACAGCAGTACACAATGTTCATTTTTCTGTTATGAATTTGACCTCAATTGAGAAACCTCAGAACTACATGAAGTCACCAGTTGTCAAATTTTGAAAACTTACTTGAATTTTCTAAGCTTCCTAATCTATAAAATGAATTGTTTTACATAATATGTAAAAATAATAATCATTCTAAAAGGGAAAATAAATAGAACTTCTAGCTCACAGCTCAGAAATATGAAGAACTACAAAGTTTTTAGTCATCCTTAAAATAAGGAAAAGCAAATAAATGGAAAACCAATGACCTCTTGAGCTTATGAGAGAACTAAGATTATTGAATAACTTAACATGTGCATAGACATAATTGGGATAAAAAAGAAAGGAGGGGGAGAGGGAGAGGGAGAGGGAGAGGGAGGGG
>PVIC010030449.1:0-21899 GCA_004025085.1 Thryonomys swinderianus
TTTTTTTTTTTTTTTTTTGAGTCAGGGCCTCACTTTGTAGTCCAGGCTGGCCCTGAGCTCACTATGTAGTCCAGGCAAGCCTCCAACTCAGCAATCCTCCTGCCTCTGCCTCCTGAGTGCTGGGATTACAGGCGTGAGCCACCATGCGTGACACTGTGGTGTGTGGTACTGACTGCTGAGGGGCGTGAGTCACCACACCCGGTATTGTTGTATTTGGTTACCTGCTATCGGACCAGGAACTTTGGGTTTGCTGGTCAGGCCCTGAAACCACAGAGCTAAATCTCTGGCCCAGCATAAGCTTTCTCTTATAGGTTTAGAGTTAAAATAGAAATAGAAAATAGCCAAGTTATAGAAGAACTTGTCAAACAAGGTTGATATTCTGAGAAAATATTTAAAAGGAAAAGTATTACCTTTAGAAATTAGTTTGAACTTACATGACTGAAATCATATAATATTTCATTGAATCTGTAATTACACCAACCCTTTTTTAGTATAAATGAAACTCTTAAATTAGTTTATGGTCCACCTAAGAACTATGACCAAAATTACAAATAAAAATATCATTCTTAGACAAACCTGGGGGGGGTATTGTTAGGAATTATACCAAGAAAAGCAACCGTATAATTACAGTAATGATACCTTCTACAGATATCCCTTAGAATATTAAGTAATGATTAAAAGCTTCTCGATTTCAAGGCTGGCTCTGTAATGTTAGACACGTGTGAGCCTGTGCAGTACTTTGTCTTCCTGCAAAGTGGAAATATAAGGACACAGCGCAGTTTGGTTGTGGATATTAAATCTGATTACACAGTTAATATGCCTGGAAATAGTACTAATTTTTTATTGTTAGAAGTTTTACTAATTGGAGGCTTTTTAGTAGCCTGACCCATGATTCTAAATGTTTTTCTTGGTTGGTTTAACAAAATATCTTCAATTAGTAAGACATAGACTTTGCATTCTTAAACAATTAAATTTGTTACACATTAGAAATTACGAAGTCATGATAAAAGTTTACATAGTGAACTGAATCACAATGTATGGCTTTAAAAAGGGCTACGAAAAATGAGAATTAAGTCTTGACATATACTGCTCCAAGTTCTCAGTGTTGAGTGTGATCATGATGTGTACATAAAATGTACCAGTAAAATCAATTTTAAAAAAGACAGTGAGTCAGTGAATAAAATAATTAATTATTATTATTATTATTATTTTTGAGACAGGGTCTCGCTTTGTAGTTCAGGCTGGCCCTGAGCTCACTAGAGCCCAGGCAAGCCACTGCGAACTCAGCAATCCTCCTGTCTCCTGAGTGCTGGGATTACAGGCTTGAGCCACCACGCCCGGCATTGTGGTATGCGGTGTTGATTGTTGATGGGCGTGAGTCTCCACGCCCAGCATTGTGTATGGTTACTGGGGATGGAACTCAGGACCTTGCGCTTGGGAGGCAGGCACCGGAACCACTGAGCTAACCCTCCGGCCCTATTATTTTCATTTTTAGTGCTGGGAAACAAACTCCGGGTCCACATGCTTAGCATGTCATCTGTCAGCTACAGCCCCTGTTTGGACAATTCTCTTTTATATCTTCTTAAATAAAATAGGAGAGAGAAAATAGTTTTAGTAGCCTCTAGAAGGTACTGATAATAAAATAATAAATACTATATAGTCGTATTCTATTCAATTCTTATCTTTTACTGATCTAAAATATTTTTAACTAAAAAGGAAGTACACTGAAAAGGAGGAAGTTGTAATTTGGACCAGGCAGAGTTAAAATCCAGTAATATCATCTTTGCTTAGGAGTTTTCTGGACTTTTATACTTGAGCTTCCTTTCTGAATACAAGCTTTGCTTAAGAAAGTATCTTGGCTCATTTCCCTGAATCAAAATCCTGTAAAGTGTTTAAAGAAAACATAGACTTGAAATGTCTAGACAATTAATAAAGTTAAAATTAAAGCCTGGCTTTAAAATTTTTTCAAAATTCATTACTTTCTTTTTATTTTTTCGATAGAATTTGGCTTCTTTGGGAAAATAAAGTGCAAACCAACTTAAAACTTGAACAGAATCTATGTGATGTTTCCTTTGGTACTTTTTTGGTGTATCTCTTTATTTTCTAGTGGCTTTATTATGTCTGATTGGTAATCTTAGTCCTGATTCTCAATTTTTAGATCTGCATTCTCAACTGTTTTTAAAAAATACTAATGATATTTTACTTTTGGTGAATCTAGAGAGTGATCTCAATTTTGTTTTGCTTTTAATTTTTATTCATTAATTACTCTTATTAGTGGGGGCAGAAGGAGGTGAGTTTTAATAGGATGAGAATATAAGAACAGAAGGCAATGTATGAGCGCTGGGCTTGGTGGTGCAAGCCTATGAGCCAGCACTCCAAAGGCTGAGGCAGGAGGACTGGCTCAAATCGAAGGCCAGCCTGTGCTGCACAGTAGTTCAAGGACAGCCTGAACTTTGCAGCTAGAACCTACGTCAAACAAACAGACAGACAGACAAACACAAACAAGTAAGCAAGCAAGGACGCAAGCAAAGAAAGTAAATGATTGAGGAACTAAGGTAGCAAAACTTTTCTCACGAGGAATTTTGTCTTAATCTTTATCAACAAGGCAAGCAGCAGACAGCCAGATGATCCCACGGTGAGAGAACATAGGATTTTTTTCTGGAGAGATCCTGGTGAAGTCAAAGGCGGTAGTGACCCCGTGGATGCGGAACATGACTGCAGTAATGTGAAGCTCTTTTACAAGCCTCTCAGTTGCTGGTGTTGCTCCTGACAGAGGAGCTATTTTAACTTTTAATTTGCTGAAAGGCCAATAAGGCAGCTGTCTTCACAGTGGGACATTAGGGGTGTGTTGGAGAAACAGCTTCTCTTTTCATGTAAATTAAGAGAGAATATACTAACGAAAAGTTTGCTGTTACTTTGTGGATGCTCAGCAAGCAGACCCAAGTGTCATCTTTAGTGATTCTTTTAGGCTTTCTTTGAGTTTCCTGAACACATCAGATTTGAGGGCAGATTCTAGATTTGGCAGCAGTGAAAGTCAAGTCAGACATTTGAAGCAGCCTTTCCCTTCTTTTCTCTCCATCATCCCAGACATCAGAAACCAAAACACTTTTGGGGTATCGTCTGAATTTGAAACTCTGTTTCATCAAGCCTTTATTCTCTTGTTTTCAATAATTGCCTTTATCATAGTATTTTATAGATGAATTAAAATGCATTTCTCAGTAACTAGGATGGCACATATTTCTCATTAACTAGAAACTGTGTGAGGGACTTTGTAAACACTGCATGTGACCTAATGGTAGTGGTCTCTAGATGGTTGCTTTTGATGTTGGCCTCTAAATGTCTGACCAGAAAACTCACTCTGCATTATCCTCCTCTCTGACTTCTGGTGGTTTTATTTTATTTGGCTATTGATTGGTGTTGCACATCCCTTTTAATGCTCACATTAGATGATGCTTTGTCAGAGCCCTTAGTGGAAAATTACATACATACGTGGAAAGTTTACTAAATAGTTTAAATTCCATGCCTGGGATCTGGCGTCAAGCAAATTTATGTTCTAATTGTAAGATTGATTTGGAATTTTGGTAAGTTGACTTGTTTAACTTATCTCTGTTATACATTCTGTGCTTTTCGGGGTGATATCAATTATTTAGATGAATGCAAACTCCCCTTTGTACTCAATATAATACATTTTTAATGGCTAATGATTATATAGATAATCTCATACACGGGAGCTAATTGTTTCCCTTTGGTTATCATTATAAATTTATTTCTGGATGAATTAAAAATGAAATCATCATCTTTGTCAGAAATGGGCAGGAAAACAAGGTTTATTAGGAATTTACTTTTTCCCCTTATGAACTATATTATCAATAATCTTTGTTGTCCATAATATATGTGGTTTGACATAAGAAATTAATTTGTGCTAATTTAAGGGTAGAGAAACCATTTTGCTTTGCTCTTTTTGTTTCATATTTTCTCTTCCAGTGTTCTGTAAATTAGTTTGGGTTATGGTAATCATTTTAAACTGTACCACAGAGGGTCAATCCTGATTAGAAACAGGAGATTCAGCTCTCTCTGTTGGAAGTAAGAAAAACATCTTTCCCTCCCTTTTTCTTAGTGTGATTACCTTAGAAAACTGGAGTATAATTGTAAGTTCTTTCTCCTCCCTTCGAAATGTATATAGATCCTTTTGAAAATGAAATAGGCCTTCTGTTTGCTGTTGGACCCAGGAATGTCTCCCTTAAGGCCTTGTGAGCATCAGGAAGGCAGCCTCCGAGCCCCGGTTTTCCGGGAGGATAGGAGCCTATTTTGAGCTGCTCAAGTATGAGCCAGATTACAAAACTACCTTCTACCACAGAGAAATGAGAAGTCTTGTTTCTGTTCTGAATAAAACCACTTAGCTAACACGGATGGTCATCCCAATTGCCAGGTAAACCCATAGCACGAACTGTGGATGTCAAGTGGTGTTGTCAAGTCTTTTTACTTGAAGAGTATTGCTTATCTTGAAAATATGCGTGTAATGATTTGGATTTCTGCAATGCAATGAGATTTCTTTTAGTCTTTACCTCACTGTATTGCTCATGATGTATGTTACATGATGGTTTTAATAGTACTCAGTTATGAAAATACTTTCTTGCTATCTTTGTGGGGAGTTAGGAGAAACTTTTAATTCTATTTCCTCAGCAATAACTATGGATTATTATTTTGAAAAACCACTTTACTAACTTGTAGCTTTAAGTTGTGCTATGCCTTTCTTTTTTAAATCAGATGTGCTACTCAGAGAGAACCCTGGTGGCTAAAATCACTGAAGATTAATCAGTATTACAGAAAACAAGGCTACTGTATTTCATTAGCCTTTTTTTTCTCCAGAAGAACAGTATTCCAAATTTGACTGTGAAAGCTATTGTGAAGAGAGTATTGTGGCAATTTGTCAATTTTCTTTTTAATTATAACTTAATAAATTCTCTCAATCTATTTATAGACTAATTTTATTCTATTAAAGTTATCACTATTCAATTTAAATATCCCTTGCTTCCAATTGTATTGTTGAAAGAGTCTGCAAAATGTTAAACTTGGCATTGCTAATTCAAAGGTGACTTGTGGTGCAGAATGATTTATGCCTGTGGAATTGCAGAGGTCTAAAAATAGGGTTTAATGTTACATTAATATGTACTGCGGTACACAGACACAATAAGGTTGGAGAAGGATGGAGTTTCATCCCTCACTCTCAATTTTCTACTTTTGTCTCGGAGTCTGAGCAACGCCTGAGTGATTAGACAATGGTCATTTTTCATTTGTATCATTTCCTATCAGTTTGTACCATCCTCTCCTGCCAGCTCCCAGATATTTACGAGGAAGGAAGTAGTTCGTAAGTAGCCATTCTGTCCAACTCTTGGTGCTGTTTTAATCTGAAGATATTGAACTGGATAATGACACGTCATTGCTGCTAGGTTCTGATGGGGTAAGTGTGTGACACTGACCTTAGGATGAGATCAGAGATGAAACCGTTCAGTTAGACATACATACAGCAAATGTTACAGAGTACAAGAAGGAGTCTCTACTAGCAAGGTGAGTGCCAGAAGTTCTGGGGTAAGCAACCTTTCTGAATGAATAGCAATCCGAATTTTAGTCAGTATTTCCCCTGGCAGGATGCTTCTGATTTCAGCTGTAATGAGTGTGAGACAGCAGTGTTGAAAGATGCTTTTTGTCAACGTTTCCAAGTGTGAACTTTGATCAGACAAATGGAACTCATGTAATTGAGTTCACACATCTACTGTCGACGGGGCTAGAGGTTGTAGGAGTGTAGAGATAAACTGTAGAAACAGAAATCAAGGCTCATACCCTCCAGAACATATACAGAAAACGTAAGTTTCTCTCTTTGCTGGAGAGTCTATAATAGCCTTGATAAGATATAAAAGAAAATGATGAACCAACCATGTTTAGGACAACACCAGAGTCTTCTTTAGTGAAATCTGTGAACGTGAAGTAGGACAACTATACAATTTACCTAAATGTCATGGGTTGCTAGCCCTTCCCACACCACAATGTTTTCTTATCCCTAAATCTAAACTGACCTGGAAATTGGCTCCATGGTGCCTTACTGTACTATGATGAAGGAAGAATTCCCGTTTGGAAGTAGCTCTGAAGTTCTGTATTACTATGGTAATTCAGATCCGCCTGATGGTCATTTCTTGGAATTTTCTGGAGAAGGTTTTGGGGTTTGGGGATCACCATGTCAGCAATAATTTTGCACTCTGCAGTGGCTCTGTGTTGCTGTGATGTAATAATGTGGAGCATGGGAAGCTACTCCCCAGCTGCAATTTAAATACACACTAGGCGAAGTAATGAACTTTTAGGGAGTATTATTTTGTTCTTAATAAACGTTGGTGGTTAATGTACCTGTGACCTTTAAGTTATGCTGTTTTGAAGAAAACAAACACTCATGTTTTCTTAGGAATTGTTGAAAAGTCAGGATATCGTCCGTAAACTTTTTTTTTTTTTTGAGATAGGGTCTCACTTTGTAGTTCAGACTGGTCCTGAGCTCACTATGTGGCCCAGGTAAGCCTTGAACTCACAGGAATCCTCCTGCTTCTGCCTCCCGAGTGCTGGGTTTACAGGCGTGAGCCACCAGGCCTGGGGCATTGTGGTATGTGGTATTGATTGCTAGTGGGCATGAGTCACCATGTTCAAGATCATATCATTGCATGTGGTTACTGGGATCTAACTAGGGACCTTACGCTTGCTAGGCAGGCAGCATAACCACTGAGCTAAATCTCTGGTCCATATTGTTGTTAATTTTTGAATAGACCCAGAAATGTATTTTAAAAATAGCAGTAGTTTATACCTGATCCTCAATTCCACTTTCATTCAAATAACAGCCTCATGAATCTCTCCTGATTACTGACTTTCAATTCAAGGAAAATATAATCGAGAGAAGACAGAGTGGCAGTAGTATAATGGAACCTGGAAGAACATTTCCTCGCACACACTTGCAGTTCATTCATTATGCTGTTCCCTCCTGCTCACCATTCCTTCCTCACCAGGTGCTCCTGCTTGCCCATCAAGACCCATTAGTGTTGTTGCCTTTTCTCGTGACTCTTTCTCCAACCTCCTGTTCCACCCACAGGCTGAGCCAAGGCCATCTCAGCATTTGGTCCCTATTTTCTCCATATTCCTGTCTGTTTTAAGTTGATCTATTTATATATTTTCTTCCTTTCCTTGACTTTTTTTTTTCCAACTGTGAGTTTCTTGAGGACAAAGCCCCTTCTCTATTCAGTTTAATTACTATGGATTGAAGCTAAATTCAATGGCAGAGGAGGAGTTCAAAAATATTTTATGAAAAATGAAAAGGCTCTCAAAAAGAAGTTAGAAATATTCTATTCTCCCTATGGTGAAGAAGAGCTGTCTTGGGAGCATGATGAATATACGTGTCTTCTGGTGGATTGTCTACCAGCAGCCACACCGCAGCTCCCTGACCACAGACTATCTGAGAACCCGTTCACACTCTTCAGAATAAAGGCTCCGGCTCACGCAAGAACCAACATCTAGGAGATTTGGTAAGCCAGGGTTGCGTGATGTGTGTCTATCCTTGGGTGCTGTAGATTAAATCTTAAAGGTTTCCCAAGGATCCACATTTAAGGTTTTGTCCCAGGCATGGCCCTACTGGAAAAATGGTGGAACCTTAAGGAATGGGCCTGGTCAGAAGGCTTCAGGTCTTTGGAAGTTTGTTCTTGAAGGCCAGGGTCGGACCCCACCCTTTCCTCCCCCTTCTCCTCTTTCTTCTTGTCCATGAGGCCTTTAAGTCTTTCTCCACTGTGTGCTTTTGCCACGATGTGCTGCATCCCCCAGGGGCCAATCGATCTGTGACTAGAATCCGTGAAACTATGACCCCGAATTAACCTTTCCTCTTGGTAAGTTACCACAGTTCAGTGATATTCTTTAGGCAAGTTTAGAATGCTTTTATCATACTGGTTCAGATTACTTTTTCTGATGTATATGTACTGCTTAAATTTTCTAAGCCTCAGTTTCTGTCATGTGGGGATTAAATGGCAGCCACCTTTAGGTCACTCGGTGTTTTTGTCATTGCTAGTTCCCAAGAAGCAGCAATTCATGTTGGAGTTTATGTGACTGGCGCCCCTGAGATTTAAACAGCACAAAATGCACATCCCTGCCAGAAAGATCTCCTTGGTTATAAGAATTAATGATTAATTAATACGGTACATAGGGTTTTAGTGCAGAGGTTGGCATTTGGGAAATGCATAAGTGAGTCCCTTTTTTATTATTATAGGAAGGCTTTGGATGAATGAATAGAACAAGGAGTGGATATGGCCCATAATAAGTAATGCTAACAAATGAGTAAGGTATTGAATACTACAATCTATTCCACAATCTTTGCTGCAATCTGTGTTTAAAGGGTGACTCGTTTATTAGAAATCTCAGTCTGTATTATGTAAGTGTACAGTTATAGCCACTTCTCATATATTTGAAAGTGACTTTCTATCTTTATCTTTTCTGTTTGAATCTTCAATCCTTTAGAATGATACAGTTGAGGAAATAAACCAAGGAGACCTCTTGAAGAGTTCTTTCAAAGACCTTGCTCTTAAGACACAGAACTGAAATTTTGGTTTCATGCAGAATTTTAAGGATTTAATAATCATATAATCCTTAAATATCGTAGTTTAAAAACGTCAATTTTTTGGGAAGATTGGAAGAACACATTTGAAGAGGTGTTTGTGTGTGGAGATGTTTTTATGAAGAGGCAGTGTTTATGTCAGCACAATGTACAATAGCAGCAAGTGAAATAATTAAAAACTTGACCTGGAAAAAAGAAAAAACAAAAACCACTCTCTTGATGAGTGCCCCTGAGACCTTAGGAAATATATTCCATGTTTTCAATTTTGGAAGGGTATTTACATTTAAAATTCATTATATTTTATAAAAGTTTATGCACTAATATGTGGTCTAAGTGAGAAAGTTTGGAAATCATGAAGAAGCAGAAAGACATAATGAAAATGTAGGACTTGGAGGCTGACTGTGTTCCCTTTATATATCTGTATTGTAGGGCTCAGTGAATTAGGCAAATTACTCAGTGCTCTGAATTTTGGTTTTCTGGTATGTAAAGTGGGGGAGAAAGTTTCCACTATATGCGGGAGCTTTGGGGCCAACATGACATTGAAGAGCAGACCACTGGGCCTGGCTCCTCGCTGTCTCTCAATGTATTGTCCACCTCTTCATCTGTTTGGTGAAATTTATTTATTTAAAATGCCCCATTCTATGAGACTGCATTGCATTGGTATTTTTTTTTTTTTTTTTTGAGACAGCGTCTCGCTTTGTAATTCGGGCTGGCTCTGAGCTCACTATGTAGCCTAGGCAAGCTTCGAACTCAGCAATCCTCCTGTCTCTGCCTCCTGAGTGCTGGGATTACAGGCATGAGCCACCACGCCCGGCACTGTGGTATGTGGTATTGATTGCTGGTGGGCGTGAGTCTCCATGCCCAGCATTGTATGTGGTTTCCGGGGATCAAACTCAGGACCTTGCGCTTGTGAGGCAGGCGCCGGAACCACTGAGCTAACCCTCCGGCCCTGCATTGGTATTTTTTGAACTCAAAATTAAATTTGTAATATACATTTCAGATAATAACTGATTGTACTCAGTAATTATATACTTTGGGTGATCCAAATTCTGCTAAAAGCTTGCAGGTGAATGTGTCAAAGTGCTAGGGAAGTCTGAGATTTTAAAAACGATTTGTCTTCTGGTTTTGTGGGGTGTCTGGAACTCTTCATCTTCTTAGTTTAAGGAAGGAAAGGCAAACTTTATTGCTAGCACTGTTGAAATTAAGAAGACTGTTCACGTTCTTGTGTTAAATGCACTTTTAATGTAGTTTGCATAATGTTTCTGGGCTGTGCTACAATATGCTGTTTTTTTTTCATTTACTTTTAGGTGCTTCTTGTCATTATTATATATCTTATTGATTTGGAGGATGTTCTAGAGACTTACACTATTGATTAAGAAGAGTGTTTCTATACCCTGTGATTTACCAGTTTTTGCTTCTTATAGCATCATTATTACCACTAGAAGCAAGTTCATTTTCTTGCAGTCATGGAATTTTTAGATCCTTTTATGTTACAGACTGGATTAATGGATTTATGAGAGCCCTCTAATTCCCTTAAATTTGTCTAAAATATGCCATCTGTTTTGTAACCTCAAGTGATCTTATGATTTATTAGATTTATTAAGCAAACATTTAATGTGTAAATATAGTTGAATAAGCTTCCCACTGGTGTATAATTGAGCTTTAATTTCTGCCACTAGGACTAAATGCAGCACACTGTGTGCAGGTCTGTAAGTCAGAGCAATATTTTATATGTTAGCTCGTCAAATTAAGATTAATTGTGTTTGTTGAGTTTCAATTTTAGTATTTTAGAATTTCTGGTGCATTGTAGCATCAGATCATTATATTAAAAGTGTGATTCTGAAGCTGTTGGGGGTTATTTTGTAAACTGAGACTAAAGCTGTTGCAAGTGAAAGAAAATGCTAACTGAATGGTTTTAAAGAGAATTATTCAGCTCAGGTAGCTTGGAGGTATACTGGAGTAGATCCCATAGCTGGAGGGATAGATACAAGAATTAGAGCCTTAGAACCCAAATGACTATAATCAGGAATTCACTGATGGCAGAAGTCTCTCTATTTCTAAAATCCATGTTTCTATTATTTTACATATTTATTTTGGTAGGAAATATTGCAGGAAACATGGCCACTGCAACCTAAGCCTACCAACTCCAGAGGAAAAACAGCTCCATTTTCTTTATAGTCATGTGTTTTATTCAAGGATGACTCTGATTGGCTGGGCCTTAGTCATGTGCCCATGAAGGTGTTGTGAAAGCTCACCAGGTATGGGTAGGTTAATCTGAGTCACTCACTCCCAGGGAAACTGACCAAGGGTGTAGTCCTTTGAAGGAAAGTTACTAAGCACGAATACATCTCAGTATTTACCTATACTTTCAGAGTTATCTGTGGTCTTTCCTTAATGTCCTATGGACTTCAACTTAGAGACTCGTGTTCTAAGGTAGCATAATTCATCATTGAAATTGTTTTGACAGATGTGTTTTCACTTTTAAAATAGTACATTCTTGTTTCATAAGATTCAAGGAACTGTCTTCTTGCAATACAGGGGGAGGGTAAGACTTTAGGTTCCTGGGGATGACTTTGTGAACCTAAAACCTCTCTAAATTTTCATGATAGAGCAGTGTCTAAAAATGGTGAACTTAGGTTAGCTGTTTGATTTTCTGTATAGAAGAAACGGGGTGGGGGGAGATACTGGTATCTTTAAATCAAGCTTTTCTATAAGTAAGCAGAGTGGGATGTAAGTGATTGGAAGAGACTGAAGAAACTCACTGAAAGGAGATGGACCCCACTGGGACTAATGGACTGTTTCTGTAGTTGGCCTATTCCACTCTTGTTTCCATCTTAGTTCTTTCCCACTGAACAGAGAAATCACTGATAATATAACCAACGTATCATGTCAATACTGTTCACAAGTTAGCTCTCCTGTGAAAAATATGTAGCATGACTTACAAGCCATGATCGAGTTCCTAAGTCCTTCCCTCTTTCCCCGCATTTCCAACTGGGCTACTTTTCCCTCTTCATGGGTGTTAAGCTCTCCTTGTCCTCAGGCTTTTGCTTATGTTTAATTTTCTGCCTTGAATGCCTTCTCTCCACTTTTTTTTTTTTTGAGACAGGGTCTCACTTTGTAGTTCAGGCTGGCCCTGAGCTCACTATGTAGCCTAGGCAAGCTTCAAACTCAGCAATCCTCCTGTCTCTGCCTCCCGAGTGCTGGGATTACAGGCGTGAGCCACCATGCCTGGCTTCTCCACTTTTTTTGCCTCCCATGTCTCTCCTATTTATCCTTTGTGTCTTAATTTAATTATAGTTTGCACAAAGATCTGAACTCAGAGTCCGAATAAGCTCCTTTCTGTACTTCATCATATATTGGATTACTGCAAACGTAATGATATATTTGTTATAGTTCTCTCCCTTTGTCAGTGTCTTGTGATTATCAATCACATCCTTTTTTCCCCAGTTCACACCCAATATTGTGCTTGGGACTTAATTTTTACTCACTAAATGATTTTTGAGTGATCAATAAAGAAGTGGAAAGAGAATGGTTAAGACAGAAATAGCTGACTGCAATGTTTGGAAACAGTGAGGAAGGGCTGAACAAGAGGTATTCTGAAGGTGGAGGTGCAGAGAGAGAGTTACATGCACAAAGTCCACAGGGCATTACTGCAACCAGAGGCGAGGGACTGTACAATTTCGGGCCTGTGACCCGTGAGCACACGTACAGGCACGTGTGTGTGCTGCTGAGCAGCTCTGGAGAGATTCCGTGAGAATCCAGGAGACTCCACAAAACAATGCAACCTCAGCACCCTGGGAGGTTTGTGCATTGCATGGGACTGATGGGCTAAGCTCTTGTGCTGGGGTTTCGATTCCAGTTCCACTGCCCAATTTGGCTTCATTTGGAACACAGAGTTTATATTATTAAACTTTTAGAAATTGCATTGCACACATCTGAATTTTTTTTCAATTGAAATAATTTAAGGGCAAAATGTGGGAGGTTAATTTTTCCTGGGAATACTTATAAAAGGGCGGCTGAAATACTTGGGGCTTTATGAAACTGGACATAAGATTAAATATTCTATAAATACTTTTTAATAAAGCTGACCCCATGTTTATTAAAATATAACAAGCCTGGAGCTTTCATTTCTTATCTTTCAGCTAGTATTCTGTACTTTTTACCTGTAAATAGATTCACAATATGACACACTGTATATCTTAACTTTAAAGAAGCAACACAGATAGCTTCGCTTTTGACTCCTTAGCTAGAGTTGAGCTCCTGCACCTTTCTCTTGCTTTCTCTACAAATTTATGTGAATTTAGTGTTTTTTATTATCAATGAGGAGCAGACCACTGACTTTTGAAAGAACACTGCTCCGTCTAAGCAGCATGTTTGGCCGTGAGACAAGAATCCAAGATCTATTCCGGGAGTTGGACTGCTCTTAAAGTTTAAGAGCCCACAGAGTGATAAGGTTACGATAGGAGAACAATCATTCCTCTTCTTTTGATAATAGCTCCCACATTTTATCACAGGATACTGGTTTTATGCTAATGAGAAAGGTGACATAAAAAAGCGTTAGGAAAGATATGGCAGTATAGAGAGACATTTTGGAAATACCAGTCTTTGGAAACGTTTACTTTTTGAACCAGACCTGTAATATTCTTTTTTTCTTGAAGCTTTGCTTTGCTGGCTCCTTCTCATCCTTAGATTTCAGTTTAAATATCACATCCTTAGAGAGGCTTTCTAAGGTGGGTTAGTTCACAAAGACTCAAAGACTGGCAAAAAAGAGTTCTTTGAGCAATCTTAGTTTCCCTTTGTGTTGCCCAGAAAATAAGCAATACATGAATGCATATGAGATTACCATTAGAATGGTGCGAGCAGGTTTACACAGAGTTTAATAGAATCTGGAGAGAGACCCCTCGATAAGAGAGATTTTACCCTTTAAACCCTTTTAGTTTAGTATGAGAAGCCAGCGTATCATCTCCTGGGGCCTGCCTCATGAAAATAATTTATAAAATGAAGCTAATAGTGGAATATAGCTTATAAGTTCTTATAATGATGAAATAAACTATATGCTTAATTATGTTCCAAACATTATCTGGAAGAGAGTCAGCACTGAATGTCATCTGAAATAAACAAATATTTTACGTAATTCTGGAATAAAATAGAGGTTTACATTTGTTCCTTTTTTCCTAAGTTACGTATGCACTTGAAAAATTTAAAAGTAAACTGATTTCTTTCTAAGATTCTTCCTTGATAAAGAGCCAAGGGTTGTGTTAGTCAATATTATAGATATTTTTAAAGTTGGGAAGCATAATCCTGAGAAAGATGGGGAAAGTTGGCTCTTAGTGCCTTAGGTACCTAAGGTCACAAAATATCCACCAGAGTGAATGTATAAAACACAAAGTTTCTTGAATGTGTAATCAGAGTGACTGAAAACCTTCAGAGTTGTTACCCCTGGAGGCTGCCTACATTTCAACTCTTCTTCAGTTGCTCAATAACATTTTTAATCTTCCCCTCTTTTGGACTTGCCTTCAGAGCAACTTTACAGTCTTTACAAGGACATCTGCCTTTTTATTTTGCAGTTAAATCTCATTTTAGATTCGAGATGGAATTACTCAATTTGATCATTCACCTGATTTATTGGGCTAGACACTGAATAATTTTGGCTCTTTTAAAAAAACCCACCCACACACCATGAACATATTAGTGTCTGAGGACCATAAAGTGTGTGATACGTGTTTTACTGATGTATTTGAAGGAAGGCTTCCAAAAATGTCCTGAGCAGGTGTCATCACTGCTGGGTTATAGTGCAGCCTTGCAAATCTTTTACTTTAGGAGAATATCACTTATTTGAACATAGGAATTCTAGTGGTTAATTTTCTTACAGCTAAATTTTTAGCTTCCCCAGGAGATCTGGTTGATTCTTTACTTTGAAGATGAGTAAATAGTTTGAAGGCAAAGTTCATATGAATGTGTGAATTCTGTTAGTAAAGGAAAAATAATTCCAGCAATGCCAGTATACACGATCTATTTTTGTCTTTACTGTATCTTACCATTAAACATTTATTATTCTCATTATATCTATTTGAGATCCTCATTTCTATCATTAACACTCACTGAATGCACTCATGGAAGGCAAACAGGAGTGCCTTTACGTTAAATACATGCAGCTACATTTAGCCATTGTTTTTCATCTAAACACATTCTTGAAAGTAGTTTTATAAAGCAGATAAATTTTTTTCAAAGGGAAATATAATTTTCCCCAATATTATTGGAGCTTATATTCTGATCAATGACTCAAAATGAAATAAATCAGAGATAGAGTAAACACTGCATTAAAAAGAAAGGCTGTGCCAACCAAGTTCTCCACTTTAGTTTAAAATAATTAAGTTGTACACCAGGTCTTAGAAAATATCCATAAATATATTGGACATATTGCTGGTAAAACAGATATCAATGGACAATAAAGTCTCATATAGCCGATAAACCTCTATTAATGTGGAAGTATGATAGCATACTTATGCCTGACAAATAATAAGTGATAATTCTTCAGGTATAATGGTTTAAAAATTATGTGAGATTTGGAATGAAATAGCTTACAAGGTGCATGTCTCCAAAAATATCTAAAGAAGTTATCCTTTTTTCTCTTTTTGTAGGCAGATGAGTAAATAATTGTGCCCCTGATCTTGGAGCCATTGCCTAACTTACTGTTGTGGGTGTTCAAAATACTTGTTAATGAAGTTTAATATATTTGTTCAAGAAATTTGAAGGGAAAAAGGAAAAATGGAAACAAAGCTCTTGTATATATGGGTGTGGAGAGGCTGCAAGGAGGCAGGGGAATGGGAAAAAATAAGAATCAAGACACGTCATGTACAGGTACAAATTCTCAATGATGAATGTGATCATAGTGTATTCCTAAAATGTACCAATAAACTCAATTAAAAATTTAGACATAGGCAGTGCTACAGATTGTGCTCTAGGGATTTGGATGAATAGAAGCTGGAGAAGAGCAGAATTAGAAAAGGAGGCCATCAAGAAGTAGAAAGAAAAACCTGGCGAATTTGGTGTTCTGGAAGGAAGGGAAGAGGATTTTTTTTTTTTTTTTTGAGACAGGGTCTCGCTTTGTAGTTCAGGCTGGCCCTGAGCTCACTAAGGTGCCCAGGCAAGCTGCCTTGAACTCAGCAATCCTCTTGTCTCTGCCTCCTGAGTGCTGGGATTACAGGCATGAGCCACCACGCCCGGCATTGTGGTATGGGGTTTTGATTGTTGGTGGGTGTGAGTCTCCACGCCCAGCATTATACGTGGTTACTGGGGATTGAACTCAGGACCTTGTGCTTGCGAGGCAGGTGCCGGAACCACTGAGCTAAACCTCTGGCTCCGAAGAGGATATTTTAAGGAATCTGGACTTTTTGTGCTAAGCAGTATGAATGGTAAGACCTGATCATGAGGTTTATCAAAATAGAAGGTCATTTGTGACCATCATAAGAAGGGTCTGAGGGAGTGAAGGTCTAATTACAGAGAATGAGAGGCTTCCCATTGGACATAGGAGGTTTGTTGAAAAGGATTTAAGAGAAATATCATGAGAAGAGATAAAGTTTCTGAAGATAAGGGGATGAAGAGAATTTATCTATTTGAGTAAAAAGGAATCACAGCATGTTTGTATATTTGTTGTAAAAACCTGTAGAAGGACAGTGTGCTTACTGAAGAGAACATGGAGAGGAGCTTGCTCAGTGTTTCTGAGTACTGTGAGGAGAGGGGGTCTTGTGTACACACTGGTGGCTGGACTTAGATAAGAGCATAGCTTACTCGTGTTATTAAGAAAGAAGGCTGAACTCAGGAGGCAGAGGCAGGAGGATTGCTGAGTTCAAGGTTTGTCTGAGCTACATAGTGAGCTCAGAGCCAGTTTGAACTATAAAGTGAGACCCTGTCTAAAAAAAAAAAAAAAAAAAAAAAAGAAGGCTGAATATATGGATCCAGAAGCAAATAAGTGGGTAGATTTAGCAGTAACAGCTATTTAAAAATAATTTTTAATGTTCACAGATTTCAGTATTGTTTAGTATTATACTCAATAACGATTAGCTTAAAACAACATGTCAATCAACTTCACACTCTGTTGACAGTTGTTAGAACATTCAACTCTTCTTTGGAAACACATTAGAAACATTTAATAACAAATCTTCAAATGATGATTTAAAAGCTCCTACAGTAGGTATGAGACTGATGTAAGAGTATTGTGATTGAGGTGCACTCCATTTTGAGTTTGACAAATCCTTGAATGAAAATGGAGGGGCTGGTGTCATCTAGATGTGATTTAGTTTAGGACCCTCCCCTAACTGCTTTGGAGATAGTACTAATGATCAAAGATAGGACACAGTTGTACTAAGTTACTGGGTAAGACTCATTGAGTAATCAGTTGTGTAGTTGATTGCCTCAGGGTCAGCTTCAGAAATAGTTTGATGGCCTTCTTCTTCTTCATCCTAGTGTGAGCAAGTGACAATACACATGGAAAGCTTGTTTCTAGAGAGATATTACATGATGAACTTTCATGTTTGTATTGCTATATAATTATGTTAAGGAAGGAGGTAAATATTAATATTAATTTAATATTTACTACAAAAGGACACACATATTTACTGTTTGTAAAATTTGTGCCAAGCTTTGTAATGATGCTACTTAATGTCAAATAGAACTCACTGCCCTGAATTAAAATGAGAAATGTAAATGTAGTAGCTTAGGAAAAAACTCCCCATGGGGCTGGAGATTTAGCTCTGTGGTTCCGGTGCCTGCCTAGCAAGCACAAGGCCCCTGGTTTGATCTCAGGTAACCACATATAACAATACCACAACCAGCAATCAGTACCACATACCATCGTACTGGATGTGTCTGCATTCAGGAGAAATGTTTGGCCTTCAACAAATATCAAACACTCAACAAATACCTGTTTGATTAATTTGGCTGTGTACTCTGTGCAGATGTTCAAACCTTTTGTTCATATTCTCAGAAAGTGGCACATCAAAGAACAGACCTCCATAGCTGTATATGTGAATTTAAAACTCCAGCTTTTGTAGCATTGTTCAGTCTTACATATTAGGACTCTAATTTTGGCTCAAACTGACTATTCTCTGAAAGATTTATGAAATGTTCTAAGGAAAGTGGCAGGTTTCTGGAAAAGACTGATCAAAAGAGGGATGCCTTTACTCTTTCATCTTGTTCTAATGGAGAATATTTTCTTCAGAAAATAAATGTGCCAATTGAGGTTCTCTATGTTTTAGAAGAAAAGTATTTGTTATGTTGAGAAACAAAGCAAAGAAAGTAATTAAATGATTGTGCAAAAGAGCTAAGGCATAGACCAGGTCTACTGTTGGCCTTACAGCTCCATTTCAGCCCTCAACTATTCCTCAATTGCCAATGGAAAATGTCTTATTCAGTCTTGAGGCGAGCTCTTCTTCTTTCCAAATAGGCAGATTGTTCAAAGTGTTGCCAACTATTTTGTTCAGAAACCTAATTATTCTTCACATTGTAAAAAGTATCTTCCATTTTTCCAAAGTAGAAACATATTTTCTTTGATTGTATAGTATAGTTTTGATATGTGGTAGGGTTTGAAAATTTTCTATTAGATTACCAGAGTGTAAAGGACTGCCAAGAGATTTTGTTCAGAGTCCAATTTCCTATACAGCTCATCATTTATTTCTAGGCAAAGCCTTCCAATTCAATCCATTAATTGAAATGCTTGAAGAAAATGCCTGAGAGTTTAACTCCACTGAACTAGAGGTTAGAGACTATTTAAAAATGATGTTGGGTTTTGTCTTTGGAAAGGCCCAGATCTGAATGTGAATTGAAACCAAAAGAAGGTAATGTTTAGTAAAATAAGCAATCACTGCACTCGCTTGAGGGAAGCAAAGTGTGGACCACAATATTCAGGCAGCCTTGTGAGAATTGGTGATATTTAGGAAGCACATAATTCACAAAAGATAACATCTAGATGTTGGCCAATTTAATTTAGAATACAGGCTGCAGTGATGAGTGATGTTTGATGGCTCTGTGGAAATATCTGTGATTAAAGAACTCAGTTAAGGGAATAAAACCCATGACAGTGGCAAGATGGATGATATTTGCATAGGCAAAATCTGAATATGTTACTCACAGCTTTTCCTGAAATCCTGAAACAGTGGGCTTCCTCTAGGTCTCCTATACGATGTCCCTAGCAAATACTTGCTTTAGATCTGTGATTTTTAAATGACCATTGACATGCTTCTATGAAATGTGTGTATTTAAAAGATCAGACCAAGGTAAAAGGAATATTGATTCAATTGGTTGGAAGGCACACAGTCTTTTTCATGCTGTAGCTGAATTTAGAGTCCAGTTAAGTCCTGCTGCTCTTCATAGCCTGTTCAGCTCATCCTAAGGCTGTCAATGGACAAAACCAATTACTGTTATTAACAAATCAGCAATGAGTCCTTGGGCACTGATAAGGTTCTTCCATTTAAGGTAATAACAGAAACAGTAGTACATAGATAGTTCACAAGAACAAAGCTTAAAATATCTTGGAAATTATGAGGAGCAGGTGAATACAGCAATTCCCACTGAAACACAAGTAATCTTTCTATTTGTGTCTTTACCCAGAAGAACATTCCCTGATAGTCCCAGGTCAATTATAAATTACATATTTTCAAAGCGAAGTATTAGTTCATTGCACAGTAAGAGGCTTTAATTTTAACTAGTAGGCTTTCAAATCTTAATAAAAGGTCACTGCTCTATTACTCAATTTTAGTGTAATTTTGTTTTAAAAGTAACTTCAGAGTTGGCTTAAAATCATATTTGATCTTGGTGGATATCTGTTGGACTTCAGACTGAAGACAAATATTTTGGAGGATTCTGTCATTTTTATTTCTTCTTTCTTGGGTAAAAACAAAAAGAAAGTGATATGGGGCAATAGATGGAACACCCAAACCCACTAGGTATCCGAAATGTGAGTTCATGTTTTCTAACATTGAAGTCTAAATTCTAGGAACAACAGAGGTGAAGAGTAGAAAGAATTTATTGAGGGAAAGATAGGTTCTATCAAAGAGAGACAGAAGAGGGACCTTAAATGGGTTGCCCACTATCTTTGCTTCTCAGAGGTGTTTTATGGGACAAATCCAGGAGGTCAGGCAGTTTCCTGGTTAGATGAAACTATAGGGAACTGCTAAAATTATAGTTGACTAGCTAATATTGACCCAGTGAGAAATCACAAGGCAGAAAAAGCTATGATCAACCAATGAGATTACAACATGTATAGGCACTTGGGTAATATTGATTAGATGGGGATCCAATGGGGAAGCAAGTCATGCAGGAAGCATATAAGGATTCTCAGTCAGGGTCCTTTCCTGGAAGGGGTGGTTAAAATCTTGGTCTTCCATGCTGCTGATTGTTGCCTGCTTAGACTATCCATCACTGCTAGTCATTGGTAGTGGAACCACATGGGTGTAGCAGTTTCTCCCCTTTTACAATACCAGGTTCCAGTGAGTATGTCTTGATTGTCCTCCATGTTGGCTCCTAGATGGGACCCTGTCTAACTGTCTACAAGATATCTAACTAACATACCTATCTACAGTAAAAGCAATAATATATTCATTCAAATTTTTTTTTGTGTGTGTGGGTGTGAGAGAGAGAGAGAGAGAGAGGGAGGGAGGGAGGGAGGGAGGGAGAGGGAGAGGGAGAGAGAGGAGGTAGCAGTTTTTTCGTTGGGTGTTTACCAGCCTGATTTTTCCCCCCAGAATGCAAAATAATAATAAATTTGACACTATTTGAGAATATTTCAAGAAACAAAAACTTTCATAAACTCAAATATATTTGGATGCTAAACTTACATTAGACTATCAATCTTTTTTTCATTTATTTAAATGCTAAGCATTCCTGTGCTTCAGTCTGATGTCTGGAAGAATTCTCATGTAATTTTCAATTTTTGTGTGGGATGTTCTCTAGGCCATTCATTGCCAGTAGTGCCATGTTCCGTTGTGCAAACAGTGCTTTTTGGAGAGTCACCCTACTTGAGAGTAGTTTCTTTTCCTCACTTAGTAGTGTAAACCCTTCCCAGTCTCCAAGACTGGCTCATTTTACCACAGCCCTGCCAGATCCAACAGCCAATTCCGTGTTCTTTGTCTCTGAGCAGAAGGACTGGCTTCCCTAAGAGCTATTCTTTTACATGCTGTTCTTTCACTCTTTCCTCCTTAATTTTAGCTGGTGACTATTTCACTTGATAATTCAATTTGTCTGATTTTTTTCCCTGAAATTTTGATATACATGCATAGCTACTGAATAGGTTTGAAAAGGGGAATATAGAATTGTTAAATGCCTGTGTACACAAGGGACTCATACATAAAACAAATGGAATCAGAGTTCTAACAATCTTCTTAACTTTGAGAATAATACTGTTAAATAGTGTCTTTGAAACATCAGTACTACAAACTTGTGTTTGCTAAAGCTGGAGTCATCCTTGATTCTTCTTTTTCCTTTATTCATGAGAGCTAGGACAAATGTATGACTTTTTTCTAAGCTAGAATACTGCTGAGAATAAAATATACTCTCATTGTGCAAGGGACCAGGACAAAGAAAGAAGTCAGTTCTGCTCCAGACACACATAAAATGTATAACTACCCTACCCATAACTGAATCAGCAAGACTTGTTGGCTTTACCTATGAAACATGTTACTGTATTCATTTTTTTTTTGTCTCCACTGTCGTCATCGGTTCCTAGTCACCATATTTGTATTCTGTGCTATTAGAACAACTCTTAAGAGATATTGCTCCTGTTCTATGATTAATTTTCTACACAGAGGATCGAATACCCTTTAATAAATTAGGTCAGTTAAATTTGTAAAGGTTCAAAAAGCCTCCAAGGCTTTGCATTGTCCTTTGAAGAAAATTTGTACTGATTTCCTGGCCTACAGCACCTTTACTTATCTTTTGCAGGTCATCCCAGGTCAAAATTCCCAGGATTAACTTCATTGGACTTTTTTTTTCCCTGTTTCTGCAACATGCAAAACTGATGACTGCTACAAGCACTTTAAATTTGCTCTTCTCTTTGCCTGAAATTCTTGCTCTCAGGTCCTACTTTTCTAACTCTTTCTAGTTCAGATCTTAATCACATAATTAAGATCTCTCTTTTTTTAATTGAATTCTTTATTGGTACAATTTATATACATCTCAAAATCACATATAACATTGGGAAATTTGTACCAGTATATGCCACAAGTTAATTCTCATTTTTACCCATATCCCTACCCACTCCCCCCTCCTCCCC
>PVIC010030450.1:0-21884 GCA_004025085.1 Thryonomys swinderianus
GGAACCACTGAGCTAAATCTCCAGAAAAAGGGCACTTTTAAAAGGGATGATTTGAGCAGAATGTAAAATGCAATCAAAGAAACAAGTCAGGTAACTTATCTGGGGAACAAGGTCTCCTGCTGTTGGAAAGTCCCGAGCAGGAAAGAGATGGAGGGGTGCAGTGAGCAGGAGGGAGATGGTAGACAGGAAAGTTGGGGGGGCGGGGCCGGAGACTCCAGCATTCTGGCTTTCTTCTAAGCACGCAAAGCAAGCATTAGGGGGTCTGTTGTAGAGGACTGGCTGTGACAACCTGCACTGTTAAAGCCTCATTGGCTGCTTTGAAAATCAGTGGTTGGATGGCAAATGTGGAACCGTGAGGCCAACTGGGTACTGTTCCAAGGTCAGAAGAGAAGGTAGTGCTGGGGCCGGAGTGGTAAAGGATGGAGGTGGTAAGAGGGCAGATTTGGAAGGTCTTTAAAGAATGAGAAAATCCAGGCCTTATTCTCAGAAGAACTGGAAAGGAAAGAGATAGGCCAAAAAAACAACTTTCGCGAGAAACATACAATAGAGGAACTGCAGGCTAAAAAACAGGATTTTCAGGGGGGTTAGAAAAAGTGTCAGAGGAAAGACATTTGAGCTGCTTTTTGCAGGTTCAGTGAATTCCATCTGGAGAATAAGGTGGGTCAGAAGGTCGATCATTCCAGCCAGAAGAAACAGCAGAAGGTTTTGGGGTGTGAACCTGTGTGTGAATCATTAGCAAAGAAGAGGGGAAGAATATAGGGTTCAGAGATGGCCTGGCAAGGTGATTCGGAACTAGACCACCAAGGCTCTTCTTGAATGTCACCTTTAGGAACCGAATTCAGAAAGGTTTTCTGAATGTGTGTAGGACACAAGTCAGAACCGTCTGAAGATAATGCTGGTATAGGGTGGGGGCCCAAAAGAGGTGACAAGGAGACTGGCTAGGTCCGCTCACTCACCAAAAATCACTGAGTGCACACACAGTGTGACATGGGAACAGGGTAAATGAGTGAGTAACATACTTTTCTTCATGGACTTTTTTTTTTTTTTTTTTTTGAGACAGGGTCTCGCTTTGTAGCTCAGGCTGGCCTTGAGCTCACTATGTAGCCCAGGCAAGCCTCGAACTCAGCAATCCTCCTGTCTCTGCCTCCCGAGTGCTGGGATTACAGGCGTGAGCCACCACACCTGGCACTGTGGTATGTGGTATTGATTGTTGGTGGGCGTGAGTCTCCACACCCAGCATTGTATGTGGTTACCAGGGATCAAACTCAGGACTTTGTGCTTGCGAGGCAGGCGCTGGAACCACTGAGCTAACCCTCCAGCCCATCTTCATGGACTTTTTAAGTCTGGCAGGGAGGTAACTGTAGAGACTGGGTCAAGTTCAGGAAATGTCTTGGAAATAGCATCATGGGGACATAAGCAAATCTTGGATGTGGAAGATGAAGAAAGGCTTCTTCCTTCACTGCTTGTAGGAACTAATAGAAATGGTATCTGGCCATGTAGAAGTAATTTTAAAATCATCCTTTTGGATTGAACATGCCTTCATAGCTTTAAAAGCACACTCACATGAAGCCCCACACGCGCATTTAGGTGTTATCTAAATTGTAATTATTCAGTAATTACATGTTGTTATATTATTTGACTGTGTGACCCTGGAGTGGAGAATTATGCAAAGAAGAGCTATTCTGTAGCATTGGAGAGACAACTTCTGAGCACAGCAAGAACTGTGTAGCTGTCATTATGTCTCCACTGAGAGAATCCATTCCAAGGAAGTAAGGCAAGGCATAAGGACCAAATTCCTTACATACAGGTCTCTTGGGGAAATTTCCTCATTTTGATGATGCGATATCTCTATAGCAAACTCCTTTCAATTTGCTCCTTTCTGACCGAGACTGCCTCACATATTTAAAGTCCTGAAAAAGGTTGAGGAGCAGTTAGTTAGACGATGTCGCCTGAATTAATTCGCTGTGACATTCCTTGTCTAGTTTGTTTCTTTCTGCTGTTGTCAGAAACAAATTCGGCACTTAATCTCCCTTTGTTTTCAGATGACAAAACCTCTGTTAGGTTTCAGAAAGCTGGGATTACAAAAATGTTCTTATGGTTTTAAGTCCTCTGTGGTGATTGGAGAAGCCAGGAAAGGATTGGAGGAGAAATTTCTTTTACAGGATGGGGGGACAGTCAGCATACTAAACAGAGGATTCCTTTCTAAAAACCTGCCTTGGGACTTAAATGTTCATCATGTAAGAGGATTCTATGATTTCACAAATAAAATGAAAAGCCATGTAGGTTGCAAGAATGTATGCATGGTTCAAAACTGAATGGTATACTTAAGACTGTACACTTCACTGTGTGTGAATGATAAGAAAAAGAAAAATCAAAAAGTAGGACAGGCAGGGCAAAACTAATACTGGCTCAGGGCAGCGGTGCGTATCTGTAATCCCAGCTCCTTGGTCTGTTGAGGCAGAAGGATCAGAGTTGAAACCAGACTGGATACTGAATGAGACCTTATATCAAAAAAGTGAACTAAACTAAACTAAAGTCAGGCATATTAGCACAGCCCTGCAGTCCCAGCCCCTGGGAGGCTGAGGCAGGAGGATCGCTGTGAGTTTGAGGCCAGGCTGGGATACACTGAGTTCGAGGGCAACTTGAACTACATAGTGAGATCTTGTCTCAAAAAAAATTTTTTTTTCATTAAAAGGGTTATGAGAGGCTGGAGATTTAGCTAAGTGGTTCGGGCGCCTGCCTTGCAAGCGCAAGGTCCTGAGTTCAATCCCCAGTAACCACATACAACAATGCTGGGCGTGGTGACTCACGCCCACCAGCAATCAAAACCACATACCACAGTGCCGGGCGTGGTGGTCTGTAATCCTAGCACTTGGAAGGCAGAGGCAGGAGGATTGCTGAGTTCAAGGCTTGCCTGGGCTACATAGTGTGCTCAGGGCCAGCCTGAACTACAAAGTGAGACCCTGTCTCAAAAAAGAAAAAGGGTTATGAATGCTGTTTAGTATTTCCTAGGTTCAATCCCCAGTACCAAACTAGTAATAACACTGACAAGCAGAACCAACTACTGGACTATCTTAGGGACATACACTTCTGTTTTGAAACTAGTAGCAACAACACTCACTTGGTTACAAAGATAAAGAAGAGAAAAAGCATGGATAAGGAAAATGCCACATCCCTTACAGATAACTGACTGGTCAGAAGTTGTATCTTCTGTTAAGCACAGCACATGTGCGCTAGATCAACAGCAGAGCACTTGACTCGAATGTGGGCAGTTCCATCCCCAGCACTCAGCCCGAAACAAAAACAAAAAAAACCAGTACACCTGGTCTCCAACTACTAGAATTTTCTTTCAAAAAATTTCTCTTTCCCCAATCCAGAGCAGTTTTCAGCCTCTCTGCGACATTCCTTGTCTAGCCCGATACAGGAAATGACCATTCTAGATGCCTTATGCCTTTACTATTGATCCCACACACCCCAGTATCCTAGCAGCAAGACACACATAATAAATATACAATACACCGGAAGTGTGCTGCCCGTTCCGTCTATGCGGTTTCCATGAGATGAAATGCAATCCGAGTTCTGGTGACCTAAGGACACTCCAGCCACAGTGGCCTCTTTTATTATCTGTCTCCCCCTCTGCTGTGTATGTTCCATGAAAGCAGAGACAGCTCGATACCCAACACCTGACCACAGTGACAGAGTAAGTGCTCGCCCAACATTCAGGGAAAGAATAAGTAGTGAAAAGAAGAAAACGCTTTTGTTTCGATAGAAATGAGCCCCCTAAACTTGGACTCAGTACAGCAGGACATGGAATTCAAAGAAGGTTCTGGATTCTTTTCATAGAGACGTGTCATTTTTATTGTAATTCTGCTCAACCCGGGCCCTGAGTGAACGCCAAGCTTAAAGGTACAAGTGACCTTTAAGGACCAGTCACATTTTTGCCACAGACGGGAGGGTTCTGTGTTTTAACTGCCGGGAGGTTCCATCCAAAATCAGAGTCAGCCAACAGTGCAGTCTGTGAGCGGGCGGTTACATCTGTGGCACTTGGTATTGTGCCCACTGCTGCACCGAGTGGACCCGCTGGGACTGCGGGCAGAGGAATGGGGGGCACGTGGGGGGCTCCAAAGTATAACTAGTCACCGACAGGTGTGGAAGAATGGCAGTCTTTCAGCAATCAAAACCCGGCACCAGAGAGAGCTGGCTTCCAGTCCTCAGCACTGGTAGGACAGCCCAACCATGGGAGGACCGTGACGACACATTCGGTTCCTTGAAAGCAGCCATCTGCAGCTTCTTTGATGAGCTATAGAGGCGAAGCCTTTCCAAGGACACCTCCAAATAACAGTTCTGTCTGCTAGGGCTTCGCTGGGACCTCCTCACCTTTCAGTCCCGGGACAGGTTTCCCTCGGCAAACGTGGCCTCGCTGACGTAAAGGTGGGTTCCAGCTAGCTGTCTGTCTGGGGCACGATCGCTTCTGCGGGTCTGTGACTTGCGTTTAGAGACGAGTTCAGAGGCCTCGCCAGCGTCTCCCTGCCTGGCTCCGGCCTTGTTCGCACGTCGCCCGGTGACAGAGGTGCGCGAGCACCGGGCTGAATGGAGAAGCCAGAGCCCCGCTTCTCAGATCTGCACAGATGCCCAGACTCTGAGGGAGGAGGGCTTTCAGTAACAAGCTGGCAAATTCTCTGCCCTTTCAACTTCACTTTCTGTTCTCTTTCTATCTGCTTTCAGCAGCTCCAATTAAACTTGGACTGAGAGCCGAAGGCGAGGAGCCAGTGGTGCCTGAGGAACGCGGAAGAGCAAATGGGTCCAGAGGGACAGATGCCAGCGAGGGACCCCACAGCAGAGACGGGCACGGTGAGCAGCTCCCCGGTTCCCGCGAGGCTTGCGAGGCGTGTGCGCGGGTCTCTGCATTGGCACCATCTGCCGATTCCTCAGGAGGACAGAACAAGCCAGTGAGGCATGAAGATTAGATTATGTAACGCTCAAGGATGGCTGTTTGCGAAGAGGAAACAAATGGAACGAATTGATTTGCTTGTCAAAGTAATGTCACCAAAGGAGGCCCGTTGCCTCCCCTCCTGAGGGAACCTCATTAAGGAGGGACTGACTGCACGGGCTCCGGAAGTGCGAGTCCGCAGTCCACCCCATTCATACAGGTCCGGTTTCCAGAGGTACGCGGACAAATCCTCTTCTGGTCTCTCCCTGCTTGAAAAATGACTATTCAGCTGCTACCTGAAGGGCACCAACGTGGCCAGGGACGTAATTGCCAGTTGCCAGCCACGAGATTTGGAACCTTTGTGCTTTGCCTGAACTCTTGCCTCTGGGGAAGCAGCATTTAACCGGGGGACCAGTGGAGTCATATTTACTGTTCAGAGCTCGAAACAAGTGCTTTGGGAAGGCGGGGGCCTGTTCTCAAACACGTACGCATCAGGAAGGAGAATGTGCTGCGTTTCTGGATGCCCTCGCTGTTGCCGGATTAGTAGCCTAATCCCTAAAGGTTTCTCTACCAAGGCTGAAATACCAAGTCTTTATTCAACATGTAAATGAAACCTGCTGTGCCAGACAGTCCTTGCTGGCCCCTCCAGACCCACTTCTCCGTCCTGCTCTCTGTCCCGAGGCGCTGACCTATATGAACTACGTCATCACACTCCCCGGCCCCTCTAGCGTTCAGCTTGGCACAGCCGAGGGGAGGCAGCAGCAGGAGACTGAAGGGCACTGGGAGGGTATGGCTGTAGCATGCGGCCCCGTGCCTCTGTCCCTGCTCGATTGCTTAGGCTGGCTGTGTCTTCTGAGCAAAGGCCACCCTGCTCTCAAGGCAAGCCCTTCCATGTTCCTTCCGGCTCTCTCTCCCCTCAACCTTCTGACTCGAGAATCATAAAAACTATTGGTGGCCCTGGATACCACACGCATCCTCATGGTTTCCCAGTGTCCTGCCTAAAGCTCGTAAATAGCCCTTTGTGAAATCCTCCTGGAATTATCTAACTGGAGTGTACCATCTGTTTCTCACACGGACCCTGCCCGATGCATCTACCACACGTGTCAGTCTGTCCTAGGCCCTACACCATGTTTCTTTTTTAAAGTAAGTAGCAGAATTAATAATATAATATGCTACCGTGTTATGTGGTTATTCTGCACGTTCACCTTTTTCCAAAGCTATAATAACAACTTAAAGATAAAACCCAATTCTTCTTTACAACATAATTGTGCAGTAGAGTTTGTATGAGCTAAATATAATTCGGAGAACAAGCTTTTTCGTGCCATCAAAATTCATGTTAGCAGCTATAAAGAGAAAACTCCAGAACTGATGCCCTTGTCTCAAGATTTAGCAGGAAATATCTTTCAGTATTCAAATCGATCCAACAAATATTTGATGTCTGTCATGTGGCCAGCAAGGTGGTGACCTCACAGTGGGGGGCAAGAGACACAGATGTGATTTTGTGGAATTGAGTGGGTCCTGCAATAACTATACCCCCCAAAAGCCCGATGGAGACTGCATTTCCATAAATCAAATAATATATTGTATGTTCATGAGGAATTTACATTTGCATAATAAGTTTGTAAAACAATCACCCTTTGATCTTTCGAGCCAATCAGATTTTGAAGCACATCTATCCAGTGTCCTTCAAATGGAATTTATCTTTAGTCTGTGGGGAGGCCGGGTCTCCTGTGCTCCTGAAATAGCAGAAATTGTGGAATGGAATTTAGAGGAAAGATAAGGGAATTTCCATTTATAGATCACATATAAAATGCTAGGCAATTTGCATCTGTTAGCACATTTAACCCTGAAAATAAACACATATTCCATCATTCTCTTATTTTCTACTTCTGAAAATTAAAAAAGAAAAGAAAAGAAAATCAGCGTAGCAAGTGTGAAGGCCAAAGTCCATTTTTGGGAATGAGAGAGCAGAGCAAAAATATTGCTCCGTGTAGAATTACACAGATGACGCGACTCCCCAGCTTCCGTGCTCCCCACTGCTCTTGGGATCCAATCCGAAACTCCTCACACGGGCCCCTTCCCTCCGCCATCGCTGCTCCCGACACCGTGCGGGCACCTCCCGCTTCGGGCCTGCGCGCAGCCTCTTCCGTGCCTCTCCAGATTAACTCATCCGCATCCTCCGGCTTCCGCTCTGTTTACACTTCCCAGGGAAAGTCTGTCTCCCCAGCTGGCCCCCGTCACCGTATCCTTAGTGCCGAGCAGGACGCAGGACGGGACGGCTGGACGCTCGCTCATGTGTCACCCGACCGAACAAACCCAGCACTGCCCAGGGAGGTTCTCTGCCCGAGGGCGGCCGCCTCCGCTGCTTCCCTGGCCACAGTGCCTTCCATGGGGGCGCAAGGGGCTTGCAGATCGCGGACTGAACCACAGGAAGTCCAAAGCAGCTCTCACTGGAGCTCTACAGTGTCCACACTGAGGGGCTCTAAGACCCGGGAGTGCAACCCAGGTGAGAGCACGGTCCCATACAGGCGGCGCTTCCCTCGGCCTCACACCAATGAAAGTGGGCGGCACCAGGCCACGTGACTTGCAGCCGGTGCGCATGCGCAGTGATTATTTGTGGCAACTGCACAATTCAACCTGGCCCACTTGAAGCCAGGCAGAGGTTACGCAAGGGGTGGGGGGTAGAATGGGGACACAGTTGAAGTGGTCAGGATGACACGGGTGTTCTGAATGCTTCCCGGTGGCAGGCATTTTTCTGCATGATTCCACTGAACACAGTACTGTGAGATAGATAGATAGATAGATAGATAGATAGATAGATAGATAGATAGATAGATAGATAGATAGATAGATAGATAGATAGATAGATGATAGATAGACAGATAGATAGATAGATGATAGACAGTAGAGTCATTGTGCCCATTTTACAGGTAGGGAAACTGAGGCTCCCAGGGTTTTAGAATTTATCTAAAGGTGTAAGTAATGACAGGTGCAGGAATAAGAATTCAAATGCTCCAAATCTCCTAAGGGCTCCCTCATTCTCCAGAAGTAATTTTCCTAAGTGTGGTAGCCAGTGGGAGGGAGTTCAGATGGAAATCCCGGGACAGCTGCTTGCTTGGGTTCATGGCCTGTCTCTATCACCTGGAGCCTCAGTTTTACCGTCCAGAAAATGAGGACAATGTTGCCTGGCTCCCGTTACATACGAAGAACTCTTCCCACATGTAGTGATGCCTAACAGACCCCAGGGCTGTGTGCAGTCCTGCACTAGGCCCAGAGCATGCCAAAACAGAAGAGATTGCGTGATGAACCAAGGTGGTATATGAGTCTGCTGAGAAGCTCCAAGGACCCATTTCCCGTTCAGGGCACACAAGATCAAAACCCAGGCCTGGCACCCCCTCCACAGCTGCCCTCCGAGGGCTCTTCCTGCTGCAAAGGGGCAGCTCTCTGCGGGTTCCTCACACCCAGCTCCCAGGGAAGAGCAGACGGCTTGCTACAGGTATGAGGCTCTCCCAAACAGGCTCTTCTTTCCCTTCAGAGCAGTGCATGTTTCCGTTAAGTAATTAGACAAAGGTTGACCATGCGTTTGGAAATTTCTTCATTTAGCTCTACTAAAAACAAAAAGAAGCAGAAAGACAGACTTAGGGCCTGTGCTGACAGTTGGCTGGTCCGTCCGCTCTCAGCCTGGTCCATTCACACAAATGCATCGTGTGCATAACACCTGAATGCAGCTACCAGAGCACTGCTGGCACAAGCCTGCTCACAGGCTTGAATACTTTACCCAGAGAAGTCTAGTCTGGGAGAAAAATATACCAAGCCAAGCTCTGGCCCACTCTCCTTACAGCCAGATATTTTAAGAAAAGAAATCTCAAGAGCCCAGATGAATGAACAGAGCTTTAGACTGTCCGAACTGGAAGGTCACTGAGTTCCAGCAGCCTGAGGCTCAGAGAGACCGCTAGCCACCCAAGGTCACACAGCAAGCCTGTCAAAATCACTGCGAACTCATGTAGCCAACACGTATTTACTGAGTGCCTGGGGCTCTTCTAGGCCCTAGGATACAGCAGTGTTGAAATAGACAAAAATTCCCATTCTCCTGGAGCTGCCATTCTAACAGGAGACGAAGAATAAAAAGGTAAATTAGAACCATACATAGTATGCGAGATGGTAAGGAATACTTTGGCAAAAAAAGAAACAGGGGAAAGCATAAGGAGTATATCGCTTGCACGTGGTTTGAAGCAGACCAGTCAGACATGGCCTCACGAGGAGTTGGTGCTGAAGCAACAATCTGATGTGGGGAAGGGAAGAAAACACACCAGTATCTGGGGAGAGTGTCCCAGGGGTGGAAGCAGTCACAACAAAGGCCGAGAGGACACACACACAGGTACGTAGTGGTTCCTAGGAATAGGAAGGAGGGCTCTTGAAAAGGAAGGAGGAGGAGGGCAGGTTAGTGCAAGCCTCGGGGAGCACTGGATGGACTTTGGCTTTTATTCCAAATAGCTGGAGGGCCATTGGCAAGTTTGGGGCAGAGGGGTAACATAATATAAGCAAATGAAAAAGGCTGAAGCACATCAGGCATATGCTATAATCCCGGTATTTTGGGAGACTGAGGCAGGTGGATCATGAGTTCAAGCCCAGGATTGGCAGCTTAGAGGCCTAGCAAGACCATGTTTTAAGATTTTTTTTTTTTTAAAGGGCTATTCTGGGCTACATAGTGAGCTCAGGGGCAGCCTGAACTACAAAGTGAGATCCTGTGTCAAAGAAACAAAAAGAAAGGAAAGAAGGAAAGGAAGGAAGGAAGGAAGGAAGGAAGGAAGGAAGGAAGGAAGGAAGGAAGGAAAGAAGGAAGGAAGGAAGGAAAGAAGAAAGGAGCAAAGAAAGCTGAGCATGGTGCTGCACACTTGTAATCCCAGCCCTCAGCAGGCTGAGGCAGGAGGATCACTGCAAGCTAGAGGCCAGCCTGCACTACATAGTGAGACCCTGACTCAGAAAAAACAATATATAAATAAATAATAAAAATTAAAATTAAGGGCCGGAGGATTAGCTCAGTGGTTCCGGTGCCTGCCTCACAAGCGCAAGGTCCTGAGTTTGATCCCAGTAACCACATACAATGCTGGGCGTGGAGACTCATGCCTACCAGCAATCAATACCACATATCACAGTGCCAGGCGTGGTGGCTCACTCCTGTCATCTCAGCACTCGGGAGGCAGAGACAGAAGGATTGCTGAGTTCGAAGCTTGCCTAGGCTACATAGTGAGCTCAGAGCCAGCCCAAACTACAAAACAAGACCCTGTCTCAAAAAAAAAAAAAAATTTAAAATTAAAATGGCTAGGGTGTGGTTCAGTTGGGCCTGCTCATTGTCTCTAATCCATGGGTTCCAGACGGATCTCCATAAAGTCCCCTCTTCACTGGCGGTCTTGTGAAATAGTTGAAAGGGCATACATTTGGGGGTCAGTTGAATTTGGGCACTCTCCTGGCTCTATCATTTCTTAGCTGCTGGGTGACCTTAGGCAAGTCACTTTATCTCTCCGAGTCTCATTCACATGGCAAATGCCTGTCAGGAGACACTCTACATAATTTGTGGGAAAAGTCATTTCACAATCGAAATTATGATTAGCCCTAGTTTTCCTCCTATAGTCCAGCTATGGCACATTGAGACTTAACTCCATTTTTGCTTCTGGTTGTAGCTAAGACCTCAATGGCCCAGTGATGCTGTGATGCTCTAGAGAAGGACTGCACCAGCCGAAACATCCTGGGGATGGACAGGTTCCTAATCAATGGAAGTTCCTCATTGTTCTAGGACGTATGAACCGCTGCCCTCTGAGTGACCTATAACATTTGTTAGTCCTGATGTACCAAATAAAGTGTGGCAATCTCAGAGTCTTCTGTCTCTGCTGCCCAGACCAGCACTGATAGGGCACAAAACTCAGCTTTCTCTTCTAAGTCTCATTTTTCTACTTTTTCTGTATAATTAATAAATTCGTCCTGTGCTAGTTGGGCTCACAGGCGACTAGAACTTAACCTCAGAGGTTCTAGTAACATCTCCTTTCCCTATTCCCTACAAATACATATTAAGCAGTGCCTATCATGTGCAAGGCTCAACTCAGGGTCCTGGTTCTGTTGCGATAGATGAAATAAAGTCTCAGTCTTTAGGTGGCTTCTGTAAGCCAGTAATTTCTGAAGTGATATGTCAGAGCAGAAGATGAAACCATGGAGTGTGATCATGACTGTGGTGTTGGCAGGGATGGGCTCTGTTTTCCATAAAGTCACTGGGGAGAAAGTGACATTTATGAGTGATCGGAAGGGCTGGCTGTGAGACCTGGGGACAAAGGCATGGACAGGAACAAGGCTTAGGTGTATGGAGCTGGGTGCGGGCAGCAGAGGGCAGGGGAGAGAGGGAGATGGGGCAGAGAGGCCGCCAGGGGCCAGGTGGATCGCAGGGCCACAGCTGATGAGAAACTCCATCGTGTTGGTGAGAAGATGTCAACTTGGCACACAGTGGGTGCTCGACGTGTAGTAACTGTGTCACCCATGAGCCTTCCCTGTCCTCCTCCTTCTCCTCGCGGCCCTCCCCACAACCCTCCCTCCCTGGCTCCTCCCTGGACGGAGGATAAGGACTCCAGAGAGAGGAGAGAGCATCCCCCATCTTCTGTCTCCT
The DNA here is from genome assembly GCA_004025085.1 of Thryonomys swinderianus. NCBI lineage: Eukaryota > Metazoa > Chordata > Mammalia > Rodentia > Thryonomyidae > Thryonomys > Thryonomys swinderianus. The sequence goes on from PVIC010030450.1 coordinate 11,583, forward strand.
CCCCTCCCCGCCCTCCTCCAAACCCTCCCACCACAGCCCAGTGATTTTCCTGCCTCTCTCACAAGGCGATTTTATTAAACATCTCGAAAAAATATTCTCTCACTCCCTCTCTCTTTATTTATAAAAATCAACTTAACACCCTGCTCCTTTGTTCTATTTGGAAACTGGAACAGCCTGGTTTATATTTAGCCGAAATCCTGCTCCTTTCCCCACAGATTCCGGCACAGCCCAGTGGGCTAGGAAGGAGGGGGAGACGGGCTTGGGGGAGATGGGGGCTTCCAAGGACCATCCCCTAGACGCTCGGATCACACCCAAACCTGAAGGACCTGCAGGGACGGGAAGTGAGGAGTCTTTCCCATGACATCAGGGTATCCCGAGTCTGGGCTTTGTCACTAAGTGTCTGTCATCCTGCCACTCTCTGGTCCCATACAGATGTCCCGGAAGAACAGAGGCGAGAACAAAGTATACAGAGAAGAGTGTTAACCCTTGATCTGTGTGTGTCCTCCCTCTCCGGTACTGGGGATCAAACTAGGATCTTCGCCCTAAGCAACATCTCCAGGTCCCCGTTTCTGGAGACAGAGTCTTACGGAGTTGCCCAGGTTTGGCTTGAATTTGCAATCTTCCTGTCTCGGGCTTCTAGAATGCTGGGATTTACAGATTTATACTACCACACCTGGTTCTCTGCCCCTATCTGGAAGGAGGCCCAAAGAGGCAGCATAGGCAGGCAGAGGCACTAGTGAGGGGCAGGGTTCAAATCCAGTCTCCCCTCTGGCCCTTACTACCTGGATGCTGGGAGGGGGCGTGTCACATGCTCACTCTAGTGCCTGACACCTGACTGTGCTTGGTGCCCAGCGGCTGGTGCTATTCGTCACCGTGAGCTGAAGGAAACTGTTGGCTGTCTGTAATTCAAGGCACCACTCAAAAGCAGCTTACTCCCAGAAGCCTCAGATTAAAACTCTTCCGGGGGCCTAACAGCCCTGGGCTATTCAGCGGTGCCAGGAAGACCTCACAGAACTCCACTGTGCCGGAAATGGACATATTTACAAGGGCTGATTGTAACATAAGGTCTATCTTTTTTTTTTTTTTTTTTTTTTTTTGCTTTTTGGAGACAGGGTCTCGCTTTGTAGTTCAGGCTGGCCCTGAGCTCACTATGTAGCCCAGGCAAGCCTCGAACTCAGCAATCCTCCTGCCTCTGCCTCCTGAGTGCTAGCTAAGATTACAGGCGTGAGCCACCACGCTCAGCTGAATGACGTTTTGATACGTGTATGCTACAAGATGCGTGAACCTCAAAAATATCCATGAACCGCCAGGTGTGGTGGCTCACACCTGTAATCCCAGCACTCAGGAGGCAGAGGCAGGAGGATTGCTGTGAGTTCAAGGCTTGCCTGGGCTACATAGTGAGCTCAGGGCCAGCCTGAACTACAAAGCAAGACCCTGTCTAAAATATATATATATAATATTATATATTCTATTATATATAATGTAATAAAATATATAATATAATTAATAAATAAAATATAAAATATATTATAATATATAATTACATATAATTTTACATATATATTATATATATATATTGTATTGTTTCTGACCTTTTGCATCTGGTTTCTTTCACTTAGGTTCATAAGAAACCAGATGCAAAAGGTCACAAACGACACAATTCCATTTACATGAGGTGTCCACAATCGGCAAATCCATACAGAGAGTGCAGATAAGAGGTGACAAGGGCTGGGAGAAGAGGAAAATGGGGAGTAACTGTTTTGTGGGTATGGAGTTTCCTTTTGGGGTGTGAAGACATTTTTGAACTAGACAAAGATGACGTCTACATAATGTGGTTGAACTGTTCACTTTTAAATGGTTAGCTTACGTTACATGAATCTCACCTCAGGTTTTAAAGAGTGGAGGATTACTTCATAGCGCTGTCAATTGGTGGGAAAAGCATTTGATAAAATTCGCACATAGTCATGATTTCAAAACAAACCCCGGCAGTCCAAGAACGGAAGGGAATATCTTCAACCTGTTAAAGGCAGCTTCAAAATACCTACAGCTAACGTTTTTAATGTTGAGAGTCTACACACTTAAACATTTTTCTCCCTAAGACTGGGAATCAGGCAAAAACATCTGCTCTCACCACTTCTGTGCAGCACTGTACTGATGTCCCAGCCAGGAAGAAAGCAAGAAAGAAGTGGAGAAACTAGATGAATAGAGAAAATACTGAAGAATTTACAATAGACACTATTAGAATTAATACTTTTGTTTAGTACAAAAGATTCAAAGTCAATACATCATAATGTATTTACTCTAGCCATGAATGAGCGAAGAATTAAATGTATGAACACATGGTAGTTTAAAAAATACAAAACTTACACATATGTTTAACAAAATGTGCGGGACTTGTAAACTGAAAACAACTGCAAAATTTCACGGAGAAAATTTTAACAAGACCTAAATAGAGGAAGATAGATACCATGTTTATATCTTTTTTTTTTTTTTTTGAGACAGGGTCTCACGTTGTAATTCAGGCTGGCTCTGAGCTCATTATGTAGCCTAGGCAAGCCTCGAACTCAGCAATCCTCCTGTCTCTGCCTCCCGAGTGCTGGGATTACAGGCGTGAGGCACCACGCCCGGCACTGTGGTATGTGGTATTGATGGCTGGTGGCCGTGAGTCTCCACACCCAGCATTGTATGTGATTACCAGGGATCGAACTCAGGCCCTTGCGCTTGCAGGGCAGGCGCCAGAACCACTGAACTAACCCTCCAGCCCCCATGTTTATATCTTAAATGTCAGTTCTATAGATGTATAGATTTAACATAATCCTGATGAAAATTTTAGCATTTGATAATTTCTGTAGAATTATAAAATTATCTGTAAAAATTATCATATAGATTTTAAAACATATACAGAAATGCAAACAAATTAAAATACCCAAAGTAGGGCTGGGGATTTGGCTCAAGTGGTACTGCACCAACCTTGGATGCCCAAGGTCCTCAGTTCAATCCCCAGAACTGCAAAAAAAAAAAAAAAAAAATACCCAAAGTAAGTTTGAAAAGCAGAATGTTAGAACACTTATGCCACTGGATTTTGAGACTCGTTTTAAATCTCCAGTAATCAAAACAATGTGGTACTAGCCTGAGGACAGATATACAGATCAATACAAAATACAGGGAACAAAAATAGGACCACATACATACAATCAATTGATTTTGATAAAGACGCCAAGGTGGCTCAGAGAGGAGAGGAGGCTGGCAAAGAAACATATCTGCAAGGATAATAAAAAATGAACCATGATCCTTACCTCAAACCACATATATAAAGTTAATGGGGGCACTGGAGATTTAGCTCAGTGGTTCAACATATCAGAACTTACTGGACATGATGATAGTAGCCTATAAGGGAGTTGTTTGTTTTTTTTTTTGAGACAGGGTCTTGCTTTGTAGTTCAGGCTGGCCCTAAGCTCATTATGTAGCCCAGGCAAGCCTAGAACTTAGCAGTCCTCCTGTCTCTGTCTCCTGAGTGCTGAGATTACAGGCGTAAGCCACCACGCCTGGCACTGTGGTATGTGGTATTGATTGCTGGTGGGCTGAGTCACCACGCTCAGCATTCTGTGTGGTTACCGGGGATAGAACTTAGGACCTTGTGTTTGCAAGGCAGGCCCGGAACCACTGAGCTAGATCTTGGGCCTTTTTTTTTTTTTTAAGATTAGGTCTCACTTTGTAGTTCAGGCTGGCCCTGAGCTCACTATGTACCCAAGGCAAGCCTGGAACTCAGCAATCTTCCTGCCTCTGCCTCCTGAGTACTGGAATTACAGGCATGACCCTCTACACCCAGCATTGTGGTGTGTGGTACTGATTGCTGGGGCCACAAGTCATGAAGCCTGGTATTGTTGTATGTGGTTACTGGGGATCAAACCAGGGACCTTGTGCTGGCTAGGCAGGTGCTAGAACCACTGACCTAAATCTCTAGCCCTATAAGGGAAATTTATAGTGTGAATTCCCACATCAGAAAAATAGAGTGAGCTCAAACCAATGACCTAATGTTAAACCTAAAGCTTCTAGAAAAAGAACAGCAAAACAAGCTGAAGGCTTATATGAAGGAGAAAATTATAAAAATCAGAGCAGAAAAATACAATGATGACTAAGAAAACAATATAAAGAATCAATGAATTTAAGAGTTGGTCCTTTGAAAGATTAAGTAAAATTGACTGCCAATTTTATTTAAAAAATGGGAAAGAAAGAACTCAAGTCAATGCTATTAGGAAAGAAAAAGGCTGAAGTCACAACAGATCCTGGAGAAGTTCAGATCATCAAACTACTTCAAGAACCTGTATTCTTCTTTTTTTTTTTTTAGACAAGGTCTCACTTTGTAGTTCAGACTGTCCCTGAATTCCCTATGTCGCCCAGGCAAGTCTCGAACTCACCAATCCTCCTGCCTCTGTTTACCAAGTGCTGGGATTGCAGGCATGAGCCACCCCACCCCCGGCACTGTGGTATGTGGGCATGAGTCACCATGCCTGGTATTGTTGTATGTGGTTACCGGGGATTGAACCAGGGACCTTGGGCTTGCTAGGCAGGCACCAGAACCACTGAGCTAAATCTCTTGCCTGAGAACCTGTATTCTAATAAAATGGAAAACAGAAGAAATGGACAGGTTCCTAGAAACATAAATTACCAAAGCTGAACCAAGAAGATACAAAAATTCTAAATAAACCAATATCAGTCAATGAAATATAAGGTATAATTAAAAAGCTACCAACAAAGAAAAAGTCTGGGCCCTGATGGATTCATTGCTGAATTCTACAAGAAATTTAGAAACCTAATGGCATTACTCCTCAAACTATTTATGAAATTGCAAAGGAAGCAATTTCTGAAATTCATTCCTGGAACCGAATGTTACTCTGATGCCAAAGTCAGAGAAGTATCCAATTTAAAAAGAGAACTACAGGCCAATTTCCTAATGAACATAGATGTAAAAGTCCTCAGTAAGATTTTGGCAAACACCATGCAGCAAATCATCAAGGTTATTTACACCATGACCAAGTTAGATTCATTCCAGGGACGCAGGGATGGTTCAACATACACAAATCAATTAATGTAATACACCATATTAATAGAGCCAAGAACAAAATCATATGATCATCTCAATAGATGTAGAAAAAGAGTTTTACAAAGTCCAACACTTATTCATGATTTTTAAAAACCCAGAAAGTTGGAATAGATGGTCTTTGTCTCAATTTGATAAAAAGCATCTATGACAAACCAACAACCAACATCATTCTAAATGGACAAAAACTGAAAGTTTTCACTCTAAAATCGAGAATAAGACAAGGATGTCCACCGTCAGTATCTTTATTCAATATAGTTCTGAAAACATTAGCCACAACAATTAGATAAAAGAAAGAAATAAAAAGAATAAGGATAGGAAAGGAAGAAGTGAAATTATTATTATTTGCAGATGATATGATATTCTGGATATAATACCTCAAAATGCCATCAAAAGACTTCTGGATTTGGGCCAGAGATTTAGCTCAGTGGTTCCGGCGCCTGCCTCTCAAGCACAAGGCCCTGAGTTCAATCCCCGGTAACTACATACAATGCTGGGCCTGGTGACTCACACCCACCAGCAATCAATACCACACACCACAGTGCCGGGCATGGTGGCTCACGGCTGTCATCCCAGCGTTCAGGAGGCAGAGACAGGAGGATTGCTGAGTTCAAGGCTTGCCTGGGCTACAGAGTGAGCTCAGGGCCAGCCTGAAATACAAAGCAAGACCCTATCTCAAAAAAAAAAAAAAATTCTGGATTTAATAATCAAATTCAGTAGTGTAGTTGTATATAAAATTAACATTCAAAAATCAATAGCTTAGCCAAGGATTTAGCTTAGTGGTGCTACATGCCTCCCTGGCAAGCACAAGGTCCTAAATTCAATCCCCCCAACTATAATACTCTGAAAAAGAAAATTGAAGAAGATGTCAGAAAATGGAAAGATATCCCTTGTTTTGGGGTAGGAAGATCAAATATAGTGAAAAATGGCATACTTCCAAAATTGTTACACAGATTAATGCACCTTCCATTAAAATACCAATAACATATCTCACAGAATTAGAGAAATCAGTCCCAAAATTCATTTAGGACCAGAAAAGACCTAGAATAGTAAAAGCAATTCTGGGCAATAAAGACAAAGCAGGAAGTATCATACTCCCTGACCTAAAATTATATTACAAAGCTATTGTGATTTAAAAAAAAAGCATAGTAAAAAAAACACCAAAAACAAACAAACAAAGGATGTGATATTGGCACAAGAACAGACCTGAAGATCAGTGGAACAGTCTAGAAAAAACAGAAAAAACTCCAGCCATATTCAACCACCTTATCTTTGACAAAAGAGCCAAACATCTTCCCTGGAAGAAAGACAGCCTCTTTAATGGTGCTAGAAAAACTGGCTTTCCACATGCCAAAGTTTAAAATTGGACCCGTATCTTTCACCATGCACTAAACTTGAATCAAAATGGATCAAAGGCCTAAATATTAAAACAGAAATACTAAATCCACTGGGAGAGAGAATAGGTAGATTGCTTGAAGTCACTGCTGTAAGCAAAAACTTTTTTTTTTTTTTTTGAGACAGGGTCTCACTTTGTAGTTCAGGCTGGCTCTGAGCTCACTATGGAGCCCAGGCAAGCCACCGCGAACTCAGCAATCCTCCTGTCTCTGCCTCCCAAGTGCTGGGATGGCAGGCATGAGCCACCACATCCGGCATTGTGGTATGCGGTGTTGATTGTTGGTGGGCGTGTCTCCATGCCCAGCATTCTATATGGTTACCGGGGATCGAACTCAGGACCTTGCGCTTGCGAGGTAGGCGCCGGAACCACTGAGCTAATCCTCCGGCCCCTAGCAAAGACTTTTTGAACAAACTCTGATCCCACAGGAATTATCACAAAGAATCAACAAATAGGACCTCATCTTATTAAAAAGTTTTTACACAGCAAAAGAAACCACTAACAGAGTGAAGAGACAACCCACAGTGTGGGAAGACATGTTTGCCAGCTGTTGCTCAGACAAAGGACTAGTATCTAGTATGTATAAAGAACTCAAAAAATCAGATCCCCCCACATTTAAAGACCCAATCCAAAAATGGACATCTGAAATGAATAGACACTTTTCAGATGAAAAAATACAAAACAGCAAACAAATATGTGAAAAAGTATTTAACATCACTGGTCTTTAAGAGATGTAAATTATAACAACGCTGAAATTCCATCTCAATCCAGAAAGAATGACTGTTAGTGAGAAACCAACCAATAACTAATGCTAGGGGCCTGTGAGGAGAAAGGAACCCTTCTCCACTGTTGGCGGGAGTGTAGACTGGAGCAACCACTGTGGAAATCAGTGTGGAGATGCCTAAAAATCCCTAAAATCAGAGATTCCATTTGACTCAGATATTCCCCTTCTTGGTACCTTCCCAAAGGAATTAAAGCCATCATGCCACAGTGATGTATGTGCACCTTTGTTATAGCAGCACAGTTTGTAATAGCTAAATCTTAGAAAAAGCCTAAATGCCCATCGTGATGATTGAATAAAAAGTGATTTTTTAGGGCCGGAGGGTTAGCTCAGTGGTTCCGGCGCCTGCCTCGCAAGCGCAAAGACCTGAGTTCAATCCCTGGTAACCACATATAATGTTGGTGTGGAGACACGCCCACCAACAATGAACACCGCATACCACAATGCCGGGCGTGATGGCTCACGCCTGTCATCCCAGCACTCGGGAGGCAGAGACAGGAGGATTGCTGAGTTCGTGGTGGCTTGCCTGGGCACCATAGTGAACTCAGGGCCAGCCTGAACTACAAAGCGAGACCCTGTCTCAAAAATTTAAAAAAAAAAAAAAAGTGATTTTTATACAATGGAGTACTACTTTGCCATAAAGAACGATAAGCTTGAGACATTTCTAGCTAAATGGATGCACCTTGAGACCATACTCTTAAGTGAACTAAATCAGACACGCATGTTTAAAGACTGCAGTTTCTCTGGTGTGAGAAACCGAAAGTGGAGATCAGGACCAAGATGTATACAAGATGTTGGGAAATGGGAAGCAAATGTTCAAATGAGAAGGGGAACAAGGGAGAGGGAAAGGAAGGGATAAGAACAAAAAAGAATAGAAGGATAAATGGAAACAAAGCTTTAGTAAAAAAAAGAGAAGGAGAGGGGTTGCAAGGAAGGGAGGGGAATGGAAAAAAAGAAGATATATCTTACAGGCAAAATTGCCTATGATGAATGATATCATTATGTATATCTAAAATGTACCCCCAAAAAAGAGAGAGCAAATGTAAAACTACCCGAGGCCAGCTGGCAGTACGCAGCGTGTTCCACAAGGCATGAATGAACGCTTGTTGACTGGCTGACTGACTGCATGCATGACTTGGTGGACAACTGGGAGGATTCCAGTGTCCTGCTTCTTCCCAGGTCACAGGTGCTGGGACAGTCAGTCAGCCCTGAAAACTATTGCAGTTAGACTGACGATCGGCTTCTCTGCCTGGGCCAGAGTCAAAGTCTCTGGAAGTTTTGTGTTCGAAGGAGTCACACACAGCCCAGGATGCCCAGGAAGCAGCCCCGAGCCTCAGTGAGAGACTCAGGAGCTATTTTTGAAAAGCCAGCAAGGCCTGCAGGCGGCCCTGGCAGAGCGCAGAGCTGGAAGATGGGTGAGCCAGGAGCAGAGAGAACAGAAAGCTACGGCAAAACCTACGCCCGGCCGGTGACGTCAGCCCCACGCGCTGTGACCATACAGCGGTGGGCTTGGGGGGGCGGGTATCCTGCACCCCCCTTGGGAACTTTCATAAAGTACAGGAAGAAGCACACAACATACAATTTATTCTTGGGCGTTTTTAACCGCTCCTTTCTGGGGCTGAATGACACAGGGGACTAGTTCCCACGGGGACAGGCAGTTGGGAAAACTAGCCAGAAATATTGGTGACCAGATGGTGTGTGAGGTTTTTGCTCCATTCAAGGAAAATCGTGAAATCAGAGGGAAGGTCCCTGTTCCGAGGGAGCGCTGGGGGCCAAGGATCAGGAAAAAACTGACATCCTCTGTTTCTTAAAGTAATGGGGGCAGGGAGGAGGGGATGGGGGAGCAGGTGTTTTGGGGGCCTGAGTTGGAAGCCAGAGCCGCAGGGGGCAGAAAGCAATGGCAGCCGGAACGCGCCTAATGAAGCGTGCAGGGAAAAGGGAGGTGTTTGCCACAGGGCGGGGGGGGGGGGGGCATCAGCAGCTGGAGGGAACAATCAAGGCCCCAAAATAACTATGGCTTCTGCAGGAGGGACTGGAACTAATCAAGGTGAGAATAGTCTCAAAATCCATCAGAGAGAGGCTGCCAAAGCAGGGACTGGCGGAGAGGAAAATAAACAAAGATGCAGATATCAGTCACCGAAATGGAGCCAACGTGAAAGAGAGGTCTTCCTGGGGCATCCACTGTGCACCCACTGCCTGGCTAAGCAGGGCTCTGACGTTTGAATCCTTGTTCTACCTCTTGCCGACTGTGGGTCCTTCCTTGGTCAGGTCATTTTCCCACACTGAGCCTCAGTGTCCTTTCTACAAAATGGGGGTGAAATCCAAACCTGCCCCCATGGGGCGGCAGAAAAGAAGGGGTCGGTGTACGCACGCTTCTGTCCGGAGTCTTCCCAGCAGCACGCAGCTGGGCAGCAGTAGGGCAGCAGTGCTCAGCTCTGCCCAACCCCCTCCAGGCCCTGCACAAGGTGCCAGGTCCAGAACTTCCAGTCACTGGAAGCAGGCCACGGGCAGCATGTGTGTGGCCCCCTGGGAAAGTCACCCCAGACTCACTGTGAGATCTTGGTCAAGTCCTTTCCCCTCCCCTGGGCCTCAGTTTCCCCAGATGCGGAGCAAGAGGTGAAAACAGGTGATTGTGGCTCAGAGCTCCAGATTCTCCCGTGGGTGACAGTGGAGGCCGAGGGCAGAGGAAAGACCGCGGGACACTGACACACAGGCTTCTCTTCGCTGGGCCTGGCCCTCCCTCTGGGGAAGAGCTCCAAGCAGAGGGCAGAGCAAAAGTAAAGGCCAGGGGGCCAGAGGGTTAGCTCAGTGGTTCCGGCGCCTGCCTTGCAAGCGCAAGGACCTGAGTTCAATCCCCGGTAACCACATATAATGCTGGGCGTGGTGGCTCACGCCTGTAATCCCAGCACTCAGGAGGCAGAGACAGGAGGATTGCTGAGTTCGCGGCAGCTTGCCTGGGCACCATAGTGAGCTCAGGGCCAGCCTGAACTACAAAGCGAGACCCTGTCTCCAAAAAGCAAAAAAAAA
>PVIC010030451.1:0-21909 GCA_004025085.1 Thryonomys swinderianus
TTTTTTTTTTTTTTTTTTTTTTTTGAGACAGGGTCTCGCTTTGTAGTTCAGGCTGGCTCTGAACTCACTATGTAGCCCAGGCAAGCCTCAAACTCAGCAATCCTCCTGCCTCTGCCTCCCGAGTGCTGGGATTACAGGCATGAGCCACCACGCCCGGCTCCATCTATCTTTTAAGTATTCTGGAATACAGTAATGCATCAAACGTTGTCTTGGCTGTCTAAATACATGGTCTAGAAAGGAATTTGAAGTATATAAATTATGGGATGTTTTGATATGCTATCGTTATACAGTGTGGGAGAAGAAGGGAAAGGAGCAAAACATAACCACATTTTTAGCTTAAAAGTATGTGATACTACTTAGAAGTATTTAGTAATGTGCAGTTGGAAACATGAGTCACAAGTTTAGAATAACTGAGAGACATGCGTATATCATTTTCTGAAACCTTGAGGTAAGGTTATTTAAGTTCAGATACCACCTCTGATACTTCATGAAAATGGGCAGTAATTATACATCTTAAATATCTGTTGAGATTGTGTGTCTCGAACAACCAATAAATGGTTGTGTTATTTTTATCTATCATAACCAGGAATAAATCTTTCAAAAAAAAACAACAATGAGAATTTAAGAAGGATGATTTGTCTACTTGGATTGTTAGAAAGCTAAGTACTTAAAGCATTTGTTAACTCTTTATGTTATTACCTCAGGTTATGGTTTAATATTATATTCTGTATTTTATTGAGAATGAGTATAAAAAGTATTCCTAGAAATCTTTTCAACTTTTGAAGATGTCATGGTATTCAATACTCGGTATTGAAATACAACTTGTGATAATTTCTCTGAAAAGTTTAGTACTAGGAAAAGTATGTTTACTGTAACAAATTTGTGTTTGTTTACTAGGCATATTAAACTATTTCCCACTTCTATAACAAAATAACTGAAGCTGAGAATTTTATAAAGAATAAAGGCTTATTTGGCTCAGAGCTTTGAAGGTTAAAAGTTAAAACAGTATGGTGTGTATTGTGATGAAGCTCCTTTTTGGCTGCATCATTTGGCAGATGGTGTCTTGGTTAGAGCCTGTGTAAGAGGGAGAGGTCATGCTGGTAGGACAGGAAGCTAGAGAAGGGGAGGTGCTGGACTGCTCTTTTTCTTTCTTTCTTCTTTTTTTGTTTTTTAAAATAACCCTTTCAATGTAACTATTCTGAGTTGCAGGAAAATATTAATTCCTGCTCCCAGTGACCCATTTACTTCTCACCAGACTTCACCTTTTGAAGGTTACATTCTTTGTGTGTTTGCGGGGAAGGAGGCACTACTAGGCTTTGAATAGAGATCCTTTACACTGTGCTACATCCCCAACCATCTTTTAAGCTTTGAGACAGTGTTGCTAAAGCCATTGAATTGGCCAAGCTTAGCCTACATTTGGCTGTCTTCCTGCTTCAGCTTCATATAATGTCTTCCTTCACACCCAGCTCTACTGCTTCTTAATAACACCGTACCGGGGAACTCTTTCTAGTCCTCAAACCTTTGAGGGATGCTCTCAGACTGTAGCACCAGGTGATCATTTATTTATTTAGTTATTTTTTTGAGACAGGGTCTTGCTTTTGTAGTTCAAGCTGGCCCTGAGCTCACTATGTAGCTCAGGCAAGCCTCTAACTCAGCAATCCTCCTGTCTCTGCCTCCTGAGTGCTGGGATTACAGGCGTGAGCCACCACGCCTAGCCCTGTGGTATGTGGTATTGATTGCTGGAGGGCGTGAGTCACCACGCCCATTATTCTGTGTGGTCACCGGATCAACTCAGGACCTTGCACTTGCAAGGCAGGGCCAGAACCACTGAGCTAAATCTCCAGCCCCAGGTGATCATTTTTTAAATGTTTTTTTAACTTGTGTGTGTGTGTGTGTGTGTGTGTGTGTGTGTGTGTGTGTGTGTGTGTGTTTTGAGACGGGGTCTCGCTTTGTAGTCCAAGCTGGCCCTGAGCTCACTATGTAGCCCAGGCAAACCTCAAACTCAGCAATCCTCCTGCCTCTGCCTCCAGAGTGCTGGGATTACAGGTTTGAGCCACCAAGCCCCACATTTGTGGTATGTGTAATGATTACTGGTGGGCGTGGTTGCTGTATGTGGTTACTTGGGATCAAACCGGGGACCTTGTGCTGGCTAGGCAGGTGCTGGGACCACTGAGCTAAATCTCCAACCCCTTGTCTATTATATATTTTTAAATTTAATGTTTACTTAAGATGTTTTCTTTACCTTATGTTCTTGATTTAATAATCTCCATTTAATTTTTATTTTTTATAATACAGCTCTGTTGTATATTATGTGGGATTAAAGAATAGAAATCTATTGTCTCATAGTTTTGGAAGCTTATAAGTCTGAGATTAAGATGTTGGCTGGGATTTTTTTTTTTACTGAGAACTGTGAAAGAGAATTTATTCTATTCCTCTTGCCCAGCTTCTGGTGGTTTGTGGACAATCTTGGCATTCCTTAGATTAAGAAACATCATTTCAATCTCTGCTCTCATTTCACATGATGTTCTCCCTGTGTGCATGTCTCTGTCTAGATCTCTCTCCCTCCTTAGTGATTCTCAGGATCACATCCTGGACCTTGTGTGGACTAAGCAAATGCTTCATCACCTCCAGTGCCTCAATTTTTGTATTTTAATTGACACATAGTAATTGTATATATCTGTGGAGGACAGCGTGACATTTCAGTGCATGCCTACATGCTTAATAATCAGATCACAGTGATTGGTGTATCTGTTACCTTGGATATTTACCTTTTTTTGGTTGAATTTTAGGAATCTTCAAAATCCTCTCTTCCACCTATTTTGAAATATTTCAGTTAACTGTTGTCAACCATAATTAGTCCTACTTGATACATAACCTTCTCCTATCTACTCATGTCCTCAGCCTATTACTTATTCTCTCTCTATCCTACTACTTTCCCACACATTTCCTAGACTCTGGTAGTTAACAGATTTCTCAAGGCTTTATAAGGCCACCAGTTAGACTGGATTAAGGCCATCCCATGACCTCATTCTAACTAATGACATCTGCAGTGACCCCATACATAAATAAGATCACATTCTAACAAGGGTTAGACTTCAATTCAGAATAAGTGGGGGAAAGTACTGGAAAGTCCTAGTACTTGGATTGTTAAAACAAATGAGGTACTGTACATAAATAAAATGCCTAATTTGAGTCATGATTGTGTACTCTGTTACTAGGGTCTCATTTTTCTTTGCTTATCACCAATGTTGGTTAAGGTACTTCGAATTTAGGTGGAAAATTGAAAATAAAGACTATGGCTCTACAGAAACTTTAAGGATTGAAAGCACAGTGGTGTAGTCCTTAATTACTGTTTTCTTGGACATTTTCTTTAGTTTGTGAGCTTCACAGGGAAGTCCAACAGAACAAAACAGAACAGTGTCTTTCTTACCCAGCCACCTCTTTTGGGGTTGCACCTTTTCTTCCATGTAACTCCTGTGGGTTTTGTAACAGATGGATAAAATGTATGGGCATACTTTTTCATCATTTATGTTAGAATTAATAAAAGCACATGTAAAGTTTTCCTAATTCTATATAATTCATTCTGTAGTCCATAGTAGTGTTTTATCAGAAAGGGCAGACTAACTTACAAATAAACTAATAAATTGATACAAGTGATAACCATAAAAAACAACCATTTATTAAATGTCCAGTCCCATGCAGGAATGCCAGAATACTGATTGAGTTAAACCAATAACCCTGGGAAGTAGGTAATATTTTTGTTTTACCTGGAAAAATCTGGGACTAAGATTAATATACTGCTTAAGGTCAGTAACTGTCACCTGGCAGAGCAGACTTCAGTCAGCTGTGTTTCCTCATTCCCCAGTCCAGCAAAGTGTAAGTATTGGCTTGAGAGGACAGAGGAGTCACTTTCTTGGGTCTTACACTGGCTCTGTGGTCCTTGAATATCATTGAGTCTCAATTTTCTCATTGGAAGAATGGAGGCAATAAAGTAATATTTGTACGAAGTGTCTTAAGTTTTGCTGCATTATATTTTGTAATTAACTTTAAAAATATCCACTTTCAAAAAGTTTAATAAAAATACTTATACAAATGTGCTAGTAATCTAATCTGTCTAGTAAATGACAGATTAGAAAATATCAGTATTGTATAAAGTACATATAATTATAGATAATAGTATAAATATAGATCATTGAGCTAGTTAGTACAGAAACCATAGAATTAGAAGTTTAAATAGCTGAAAATAGCAATAAAAAGATAAATCAAAAGGGAGTAAGTTCCTTACTCCTTTTTTAAAATGAATGATACAAACAGGATTTTAAGAGGTTTTCATAGCTTGAAGTACTCATGGGTACTCTTTGGAGAGAAGTGAAGAAACAGTAACATTTGTGATTACCTCTGAGTTAGAATGCTAAGCATTGTGCATAGATTTCTCTACTTAAATTCCTTATATCACTGCATTCTTTTATATGAAGAAATGAAACATGATTATTTAGTTAAGATCATATATCTAGTAAATGGCCAAAGTATGTGCTCGTCTAACTCCAAGTATCACTATTCTGTTATTTCCGGGTCTTGAACTTGGAGGCAGGTAAGTGTAGGAGTTCATTGTACTACAGATTGTAAGTCTAGGATCATTTAAAATTATTATGAGAGGCTGCAAGTTAGCTTAATGGTTAATTAAGCAAGTGTTTAACATGTGTAAGGCCCTAGATTCAAAAAAGAAAAAAAAATAAGATGAGTATATTAGGCTGGGGAAGAGAGTTGAATGGTGTTCTGATTACTGTGAAGATACTTTTATAGGAGATGTGTGCTCTTATAAGTTTACATCATAATTTTAGTCTTTTGGAAACGTTGATAAAAGGTATTCAGGAAAAAAAGGTATTTAGTTTTTCCCTAGATGGGATATAGATAGATACTCAGATGTCTTAAGACCAATTACTGAATAATTCCTTTTATAAAATAGCTTTATTGACATATAATTTATAAATTAGTAAATTTATAAATTAGTAAGTTCACCCATTGTAAGTTTACAGCTCAGTTATTTTTAGTTAATACATAGACTTGTCTAACCATCAAAACATTTAAAAAGACTTTAAAGTTTTTCATAATTACTGAAATCTGCAAGGTAGATGGTGTTATTTTCATTTTATAATTGGTTATAGAATCTCCTTTTTGAAAACTTTTTTGAGACATTCTCACTGTGTAGTTCATGTTGGCCTCTTGAGCTCTCTTTGTATCCCAGCATAGCCTCTGATTTGTGGCAGTCCTGCTTCTGCTTTAGAAAGCTGGGATCAAGGGTGTATGCTGCAATGCCCAGCTAATCTCCATTTTATAACCATTGTGTATAAGACAGTGTGTCTAGTAAATGACAGCTAAGATTGAAACTTAGCATTCTTTAGGAAATAATCGTATGATAATTGGGAGCAGATTATTGAGGGCTTGCTAGTAGCAGACCAAGAAGTTTGGATTTCATCACTTAAGGCAAACATTATCAGAATATTGTTTGTGAACTACTGGTTGTCAGAGGAAACATTTTCAAAGAGGCAGATTTTGTAAAGTGTCACATGATATGGTGGTAAATTTGCTGTATGTTTTGCATGTCCCTCTGCCACTCTTAATCTTTTTGCTGGGGACCAGTATGGGACCTTGTATAGGCAAGCATTCTACCTACCACTGAGGTATATCTGCAGCTCTTTGTCTTCTTATAAAACAATAATACCATTGTGGTGGTCTTAACTCTTCATGACCTCTTCCAGAAGGCCCACCCCCCAAAATCATTAACTTATGACTAAGGATTAAGTTTCCAACATGTGAACTTTGATGGACACACTCAAATCATACAGTTCCCTAGTGAGTACTTTTAGGAAATGGCCTTTCCTATTTTTCAATTGCTACAGTTCACATTATAAATGAAGACCCTGGGAAGTTTTACATAAGGAAATGGGTTTACTTTATTTCCTCTTGTATTTTCCACATTTATTTGATCTCTGAAGACTGATCTAGTGTTAAAATTTGGGAAAATTAAATACATTTCATTATTAGGAGGAAGAAACTAAAAATGGACATTTATTTAGTTTGAAAGGCTATCATTTTAAAATGAAGGCTTAAAAATTGTCTCTTGATTTATGCTTCCCTTTTACTCAAAAAATTGAAAGGCAGTCTAATATAGTGACAAGGTTGCTTTTATATCCCATTTATATACTTGCTAACTTCACTGTTTTGGGCAAGCTGTCTAATCGGTTAATCATAGTCTATTTAACCATAAAAAAAGAGCATCAACGTTGGCCACAGTTGCTCAGATTGAAATGATTCGTACAACATACTGATTGTTTTCATAATTATTACTTCAAAATCGTGTAATCTGCTTTGCAGCTATCACAACATACCAAAGACTAGATAATTCATAAAGATAGATATTTATTGGTCGCAGTTCTAGAGGCTGGGAATTCTAAGATCAAAGGGTGAGCACATTTGGTGTCTGAAAGGGCTTCTCTGTCTGCTTTAAATGTATCTTCACATGATGGAAAGGGGAAAGAGTTCCTCACACTTCCTTATACATGCACTGCTCCTGTTCATGAGGGTTCTGCTTTCGTGAATTAGTCACCTCCTAAAGCCCCACTGCTTATACAATTGCTTGAGTTTTTTTTTAATTGAATTCTTTATTGGTACAATTTATATACATCTCAAAATCACATATAACATTGGGAAATTTGTACCAGTATATGCCACAAGTTAATTCTCATTTTTACCCATATCCCTACCCACTCCCCCCTCCTCCCCCTACAATTACTTGAGTTTTGAGAAGCACATTCACATCATAATATTCTGCTCTCAGACCTCTGGATTCCTGTCCTTCTCACGTGCAAAATTTATTAATTCCATTCCAGTAGTGCCAAAAATCTCAACTCCAATTAAGTTTCAGCACCAGCTCCAAAGTCTGAAGTCCATCATCTAACCTATGTCAAGTACAGGTGAGACTGGAGCTGTGCCTCGTCCTAAGCATGTGAAATCAGACAATTCTTCCAAAACATACATCTTGAAAGGGAGGGATAGGAAAAAGAAAGGGATAACATGTTACAAGTAAATCTAAAACCCAAAAGAAAATAGCATTAAATCTTGAGGTGTCAAAATAATCCTCTTTGACTCCATATCCCACCTTCTGTACACATTGAGGTATTGGATTCCCAAGACTCCATTCTTCTCTATGTGTGCTAGATGTAGTCCATATTGAACTTTGATAAGTCAGGTTCCTCTGCCTTTCCCAGGTTCCCATTACATGCTGATAGTTGTACTATTCTGAGGTCCTAGGGGGAGACCCTGATCCCACATCTCTGATATATCATGTGGACTTGGGACTCTGTGGCAGTCACACCTGTGTGGCAGTTCTCTGCCTGTACCCTAAGGCTTTTCAAGATAGCCTCTGGAATCTAGGTGGGAAGAGTTGGCCTGCATAGCCAGTGTATCCTGCATACTTGCAGAGTGTACTACTTGTGCCTTTCCCTATAGCAGTGTGAGCCACATTTGAAGTAACCAAGGAGCACTGCCTGTAGGGAGTGGGGACTCAAGGTGTCCCCAAGTAAGAAGTGCTGGGACCCTAGTTGCCCTGGACTGTTACCTTTAAACAATTTCGTTCCCATCACAGGCCCTGACATTTCTGGGCTTGTGATAGGAACAGCAGGCTAGATAATATCCAGAATGCTCTTGGCATAATTCTTCAGTTGCCTGGATGAATAGCAGCTGGCGTCCTTCTGTCTGTTCTAATCTTTGTGTCAAAGGAAGGGTTTGGTATTTTCTCATGAACATAATCTTTTTAGTCTTTACAGTTTCTCAGGCTGAGAATTTTCCAAATCTGTATTGATTATACATTTCACCTTTAACTTTTTTATTAAAAGCAATTAAACTCTATAGTACTCTCAACACTTAAGAGTTTTCTTCTACCAAATGTTGTAGTTTGTAGCTTTAAGGTTCCTCCTTCCAGAAAGCAGAACAGAATTTATTCACATTCTTTGTCACTTTATAAGATGGTAGATTTTTCTTCAGTTTCTAGTGCCTTGTATACATTTCTGTCTAAAGCTTTATCAAAATAGTCTTCACTGTTCATATTTACTAGCACTGTTGTCACAACCATTCATGTCATGTTTAAGAAGACTGAGGTTCTGTTGATAGCTCTCTTCCTCTGAACCCTCACTAGAAGAGCTCTTTATAGTCCATTTTCTTCTATTTACTCAGTTCCAGAGTGGCTTGTACATGTTTTAGATATTTGTTGGGACAAGTATCAGCTCATTTTACCATTATGTTTCTCTGTTTCTGTGCCTGTGACAAAATATCTTAGACTGGAGAATATACAAAGAGAATTTTATTCTTTCCGGTTTTAGACATTGGGAATTCAGTATCAATTGGTCAGGGCTTCTATGTGTTAATGGTTTTGTTCTTGTGTCCTTACTTGTTGGACGGCACTATCAGAGGACAAAGTTAAAAGTTTTTTCAGCATTTAATTGGCTTTATTTTTCAATTCCAGAATTGAGTAACACTTCATTCTATAAAAGAGAATACATTTTTGATTGACTAAGCAAAGGAAGGCCCATCTGAATTCTTCCTTAAATCCCCTTCTTCCTATCTGTCCATTCATCCATCCATCCATCTATCCTCTGTCTGTCTACAGTCTCCCTAAATTGCCCAGGCTGGCCTCAAACTTGCAATCCTCCTGCTTCAGCCTCCTTATTATAGCATGTACCACCATGGTTTCCTAGGAGAAAAACCAGTTTTGTAGACATCAAAGTTAAAGAAAGCAGAAACAATTGAAAAAGCAAAACCAGACATTTCAAAGTTACTTTTTTTGTAAGGTGATAACAAGAAGACAGAAAAATAGGAGAAAAACGGACTAATATTAAGGTACTTAAGTTACCTGTTTTGTAAGGACTAAGTCAGAATACTTTGATTATGAAGCTACTGGACTGGGAAATTTAGCTGTCCCTAATCCTGATTTTGTGGCAATAAGCAGGTTAGTTTCTAGTTGGTGTCAGGAACTTTAGTTACCACGAGTGACTCCATTTTGGCAATAAGCAGGTTAGTTTCTAGTTGGTGTCAGGAACTTTAGTTACCATGAGTGACTCCGTTTTGATTTCGAGCTTACTCCTCCTCCCTCCTCCCTTCCCCAGTAAATGGGGATTAAACATAGGTGGTTTTTCTCATTGTCGCCATCTTCTTCCTCTTCCTCTTCTTCTTCCTCTTCTCATCTTCTTCCTCTTCTTCCTCTTCTTCTCCTCTTCCTCTCCCTCCCTTCCCTCCCCTCCTCCTCCTTCTTCCCCTTTCTTCCTTCCTCCTCCTCCTTCCTCCTTCCCCTCCCCTTCCCCTCTGCCTCTCCTTCTTCCCCCCTCCTCCTTTTTTTTTTTTGGTGCCAAAGATTGAAATCAGAACCTTATGCTTAATAGGCTGGACTGAACACAGGGCATTTTTAATTTTTTATTTTGAGATAGTCTCAGTTAATCATCCAGGCTGGGGTCAAACTTGTGATCCTCCTGCTTCAGCCTCCCCTAATCATAGGTACGTACCATCATGCCCAGCTAGCTTGATCTTTTGAGGCCTGATAAATTTAGTACAAAACAGTGACCTCATAATTTTTATTTAACAAGATTAATAACTCCTTTGCATATCTTTTATATAAGCACCTTTCTCATTCAGTAGGATTCTTTCCTTGCAATTTTATCACTATTAAAGATCCTACTGTACTTGTTTTTTTCTTTGAGACAGGGTCTCACTTTATAGTTCAGGCTGGCCCTGAGCTCACTATATAGTTCAGGCAAGCCTCAGACTCAGCAATCCTCCTGTCTCTGCCTCCCAAGTGCTGGAATTACAGGCTTGAGCCACCAAGCCTGGTGTAATTGTTAATACTACACATTGTCTATGAAGTTTCAGCATATTTTTGGAGATACATTTACACCATAGGTGGAGAGATACAGTAGGATTTGTTGTTTTTGTTGCAGTACTGGGGATTAAACTCAGGGCCTTTGTACTGAGCTGTATCCTCATCCCTTAAAAATTTTTTTGATACAGTATGTTGGTACATTGCCCAAATTAATCTTGAATTAATCAGTCAGGAGGCTGACTCAGTCACCCAGAGTTCTGATATACAACTGTACACCACCAGGTCAGGCTTAGATATAGTAAATTTTAATTAGAGATACAGCAACAGAGGTTTTACTGAAATGGTTAGCTTTATTTAAAGTGGATCACACTTTTTTTTTTTTTTTTTTTTTTGAGACAGGGTCTCACTTTGTAGTTCAGGCTGGCCCTGAGCTCACTTTGTAGCTCAGGAAAGCCTCCAACTCAGCAATCCTCCTGCCTCTGCCTCCCGAGTGCTGGGATTACAGGCATGAGCCACCACGCCCAGCACTGTGGTATGTGGTGTTGATTGCTGGTGGGCATCAGTCTCCACGCCCAGCATTGTATGTGGTTACCGGATCAAACTCAGGACCTTACGCTTGTGAGGCAGGTACTGGAACCACTGAGCTACTCCGGCCCAGATCACACATTTTTTTATAGATATGGTATAATTTTCAAATTTGATTGCAAAAGTAAGAGGTTAAAAGAATAAACTGTTCTTGATTATCTCTTGGTAATTAAGGTCAGTGACATTTATACTTAATGTAATTTAAATCTAAACTGTCACATGAACATCTCATGAGGTATGTATGAACTATGTGTGTTCTAAGTAACTTTTTTTTTTTTTTTTTTGAGACAGGGTCTTGCTTTGTAGTTCAGGCTGGCCCTGAGCTCACTATGTAGCCCAGGCAAGCCTGGAACTCAGCAATCCTTCTGTCTCTGCCTCCTTAGTGCTGGGATGACAGGCGTGAGCCACCACGCGGGCACTGTGGTATGTGGTGCTGATTGCTGGTGGGGGTGAGTCACCACGCCCAGCATTGTTTGTGGTTATTGGGATCGAACTCAGGACCTTGTGCGCTTGCGAGGCAGGTGCCAGAACCACTGAGTTAAATCCCTGGCCCCTCTAAGTAACTTTTTAAAATAGTATCTTCATAATATATAATGTGGTAATGTATCATGCTTGTTATGGCTTGTATCTAGATGTCCCCTCAAAGTTTCATGAGGTCATAGGAGGGCTTTTCAGAGGTGGCTGGACCTACAGTGTGAGATCCCGGCTTCAAGGATGTGATGCTGGGGTTGATTCATGGTGTAAGGCAAGGATTGAGGCTGTCCCACTCTGGATGTAGTGTTTCTGGCTCTCAGAGTATGGGGCCTGGATGCAATATAAGAGACAGAAAGCTACTGTGGCTGTTTGCTTCTTGCTTCCTTGCTACTTTGCTGCCTTCCTGCTTTCTGCCACCCATGAACTGATTCTTTTCTCTGACACCTCTCTGCTGTGCCACCCTGCCTTAGAGCCAGCCAACTATGGACTGAAGTGTGTACAAACTATGAGCTAAATAAACCTATCCACTATAACTTTGGCTGTTGGGTATTTTGTCTTAGCACAGAAAAGTTACTAAGAAGGTTAGTTCTTAAGCATCTGTTCCCTTTCCCTTCCTAATCAAACTGTAATTTTCTTAAAAAACTCAAGTGTATGTGTGGAATGTTTACTTTAAAAAAGTTAACTTGATTTCTGGTCATATTAGCTCATCACCTCTCACTAACAGCATATATTTCTGTTCAAAGTCATAAGGTCTTCTGCCAAAGGTATGCCTCTGAAAAAGATTATAAAGTGGTTCAATGTGGTGAAAATTACTACCAGAGCCGGGTGTGGTGGCTCATGCCTATAATCCCAGCACTCGGGAGGCAGAGGCAGGAGGATTGCTGAGTTTGAGGGTTGCCTGTTGCCTGAGTTACACAGTGAGCTCAGGGCCAGCCTGAACTACAAAGCAAGACCCTGTCTCAAAAAAAAAAAAATTACTACCAGACACACACACACAAACACACACACACACACACACACACACACACACACACACACACACAATCTTTTCACGGGTTCGCTTTTTTGAGACAGGGTCTTGTTATCTAGTCCAGGCTTGCCTTGAACTCACTATGGAGGCCATGCTTGGTTCAAATATGTGGCCATTCTCTTGCTTCTGTCTCTTGAGTGCTGGGATTACTGGTATGAGTCAACATGCTTGGCTAGGACAGATTCTATTTTTAAAGATAAAATATTAGAAAATTGGAAGTTATTTTAACTTTTATTTTCCTCTGACAATAGTTTAATATTTATTATTTTTTACCAGTCTCTTATATTTACAAGCATATAAGGATCCAGTGGACCTTTCTTTCAAGGAACTTAAAATCTATTAAAATATTAAATGTAGATTTGTGAAGTCTGGCATTTAAAAAAAGTGTTCTATTTTATTAGCTTGTGTAAAATATGAAGAAAAAAGTGGATTTGAAATAAAATTTTGGAATAGAAGTTTGAAATGAAAAGTATTTGAAATAGAAATGCTACATTAAATCATTAAAGTACTCAAGAATTGTCCTTTGTTTTATAAAATTGTATTCTGTTTTATTAGGAAAATATGAAAACTAGATGTCTTAAGGGGTTTGGTGAATGAAATTCTCTTACAGATTTGCTTGTGATTATTATGTAAATGGCTATAGAAAAGTCAGAAAAGACTAACCTCAATTATATAATGAGATTGTTAACATTTGACATATTCAGTCTTAACTTGTGTGTATATTTTAAGTATGTGAATTGTTATACTGTTAATTAAATAGACTGTTCCTTTTCCTTCAACATTGTAAATGATTATTATTACATTGAAGGGGAGAAAAGAATTAGCACTGTTTCTCTATTCCATTTGGATGCTACACTTCTGGCACCAGATATATTCCATCTCTGAAGCTGCCTGGTGTCCCATGGTTTGTTTGTGACCCAGACTGCTTGGAATTAATGTAAATCCCAGACATTAAGGATTCAGTCTCCCAAGATTGGTCCTCACCCCAGTACTTCAGACTCTTACTGCAAGTAGTGATTCTTGATGTTACTCATACTTCCGTCTCACGTGGCTGTAAATTGGGGCTTTCTGTACCGTTTTCCTTATGGGATGCTGTCTAATCATTATCTCAGTCTTGTTTTCTGTGATGGATCATTATCTTGTTCCTGATTTCCATCCTGACAGAGAAATCTCTAAGTCTTGAGGGGCCGTTCAGTTCCCATGAGTTGCTTGTTCTTGTGCAAGGGATAGCCTCTGTTCAAGTAATGGCAGTGCTTGATCCTCCTTAGGGAGCTAGCTGCTTCTTGCCATGGTCATGAAGCTGTTTTCCTTGGCGTCCTAGATGAGTGCCTATTTACGACAGTGTTTGGAGACTTGTGGGAATTGCTTCAGGACATCTGGAAATGGATATTTTAAAAGTTGGCAGTTGGATAGATGTCCTTGCAAATTCTGAAAATTAGTTACTTTTTTTCTTTTTTCTTTTCTTTTCTTTTTTTAACTGTCCAAGATACTAATTTTATTTTCTTGAGATCTATGTCCAGGAATAGGATTGCTGGATCATACAATAATTCCCTTTTCAGTTTTTTGAGGAAAGTTTATATACAACCTCCTTTTCCCCTGGTTCTAAGAATCTTTGCGCTGAGCTAACTGTTCAGCTGATTTTGTTTTAAGACAGAACTTTCTTACTCATTAACTGCTCAGGCTGGGCTCATATTTGAGATCCTCCTGCCTCAGCCTCCCAGAGTACTGGAATTACAAGCACTTGCCACCATATTCAATTTACAGATATTCTTTTTTTGAGACAGGGTCTTGCTTTATAGTTCAGGCTGGCTCTGAGCTCACTATGTAGCCCAGGCAAACCTCAACTCAGCAGTCCTCCTGCTCTGCCTCCTGAGTGCTGTGATTACAGGTGTGAGCTACCACGCCACGGCTCAATTTTCAGATATTCTTATCTTGGTATCCTTAGATTTGAACAGGGAGTAATGAGATAGGTAAGTAAGTTTGGGACTAATAAACCTTCTAATTCAGAAGCTCCATTACTGTACTCCAAGGTGTAGAACTGAGCAGGGGATCTAACCTAAAGTTGTAGAGTAATAAAGGAGACTGGCAAGGGGGACAGTCAAGCTTCATCGTATAATTGGGTATTTGCAGCCCCAACTTCTAGGTGCCTGTTACAGTGGCTCACAGAACTCAGGAAAACACATTTACTGTTTCCTGGTTTGTTTTGAAGGATACAGAATAGCCAGATAATAAGGTAGTGTGAGCTGTGGAAGGGTTCTGAGCATACGAGCTTCTGTTTGTGAGGTGTTGTGGTGTGTGTCACCTTCTACATTACTAACTCAACCTCTAGCCTGAGAAGATGAAAGGTATGACTTCCAAGTCTGTGATAGTGACTTGGTCTTTCTGGTTACCTTCTGCCATCTAGAAACCCTCAAAAAAGAGTCACCATATTAGGATAAAAGACACTCCTGTCACCCCAGAAATTTTAAGAGATTTGAGACCCTTTTTCAGAAACCAGAATTAGAAACCAAACAGACCAAAAGATGCTCCTAGCACCCCTGTCACTTAGAAAGCTTCAAAAGATTTAGGAGCTTTGTGCCAGGTGCTAGATATAAAGATAAAAGAAAGATATATTATGGTTGCAGTATCATAGAATTAATCTTTCTTTGCTGAACATTTTTTATAACTTAATTATGGAAAATTTAAAATTCTAATACTAGTAGAGATGCTAGTATAATGATTCCTTGACATCCAGCTTTTTTTTTTTTTTTTTTTTTTTGAGACAGGCTCGTTTTGTAGTTCAGGCTGGCCCTGAGCTCATTATGTAGCCCAGGCAAGCCTCAAACTCAGCAGTCCTCCTGCCTCTGCTTCCCGAGTGCTGGGATTACAGGCGTGAGCCACCACATCTGGCACTGTGGTATGTGGTATTGATTGCTGGTGGGCGGGAATCACCACGCCCAACATTGTTGGATTGAACTCAGGATTTTGTGCTTGCAAGGCCGGGTGCCAGAACCACTGAGCTAAATCTCCGGGCCCAACACCCAGTTTTAATAATGCTTTATCAGTCTTATTTTGTTTCCACTTCCAGTTTTTTCCAGTTTTTTGAAGTATTTTAAATGCTAACATGAATTACCTTGATTTCAAATTATTTCCTAGTTATATTTCAGTGTGTACATTAAAATTTACATAATCATTCTTTTCTCATTGGATTATATTGTTTTAAACATCTTTAACTCTTTTAACATTTCTATATAAAGTTGATGAGCATGTTCATATATAAATTGTTAGTGCTTCTGGTAATTTTCTTCAGCTATATCTGAGTTTGTAATCACTAAGATATAAACCATTAAAAAAAGAATCCTCCAAGTATAAAAGTAATATACTTTAATTTTGCATATTTTTGGAAACTCAAAAAAGAAAAGAAAAGAGTTATCCACCTTTCCGGGTTCCCCTTCTGTCTCTCTTAGGCAGAAGCTTTTCTTTCAAAAAATCTTTTCGGGGCTGGAGGGTTAGCCCAGTGGTTCTGGCACCTGCCTCACAAGCGCAAGGTCCTGAGTTCAATCCCCGGTAACCACATACAATGCTGGGCGTGGTGACTCACACCCACCAGCAATCAATATCACATACCACAGTGTGGGGCATGGTGGCTCACGCCTGTAATCCCAGCACTCAGGAGCCAGAGACAGAGGATTGCTGAGTTGGAGGCTTGCCTGGACTGCATAGTAAGTTCAAGGCCAGCCTGAACTACAAAGCAAAAAAAAAAAAAAAAAAAATTTCTACTCTTAAAAAAAGAAAAATTAGTTTATGTTGCTTTTCAAGAGGATTGTATATCTATCCATCAATATTTTTTTCTTAGTTTGCTTTTTACTTGGCAGAGGTAAGACAACAGCAACTAGTACAGTTTAACTTACCGGTAAAGTGTAAGGCTTTGTTCTTATGTAGAAAGTAGCTACCTGCCAGGTGCCACACAGGAAGTAGTATCCAGAGTACCTGTGCTTTGTTGGTGTATGCTGGATTATCCCCTAGTTTTCTAATCCTTTTGTACCCTACCCTGAGGCCACTAGAGAGCTCTTACTATTCCTGAACTTCATCTCATTGCTATCTTTGTATACTTTTCCTTAAATTCTGAATTAATAGGGGAGTATGAATTTGCTTTAGAAGTTGTGAGAAAGTCTTGATAAACTTGCCTCAGTTTACTATGTTATGATTGTCAGTAGAAATTGCAGTGGTTCGTATTCTGCAGTCCTTTTGCCAAGTTACAGGAAGAAAACTTGACAAGGAGAGTAGAAATACAAAAGTATTTCTCACTAGGTGATTCATATAGACTAAAGTATTTCTGTGGGAAAAACATAATCACTGTTAATAGCATTTAAGAGTCCAGCAAATCTTACTGGATCTTGCCCTGAGTGTTTTGTCTGACAAAAATAAGTGTAACAGAGATTTGAGACTTTCTGAAATAAAAAGTAAGTGTGACAGAGACTTGAGAGTTTCATGTAGGAGCACGAAGTCAAACCAATGTTTTGTCCTTTTAAATAATTTTTAAGTACATGAATTTTCCTTCTTTTGCAGTTCCTGGAATGGATGGAGGTGCTTTAACTGATACAAGTCTCACAGATTCCTATTTCAGCACCAGCTTTATTGGAGTCAATGGATTTGGAAGCCCAGTAGAAACAAAGTATCCCTTGATGCAGGTATTAGTAGTGTAAATTATATTGTACTAACTAGTAAAGTTTATACCACGCAGAGGGGATAACTACAGGGTTCACTTATTCCTAAATTGTTTGAATAGAAGGTGACATTTTAATAGTGTGAGATAATTGTGATCATAGGTGAAGCAAAGCTCTGGAGTCTTTGAAAGCTCTTGAGAGTGGGCGTCTGCAGGAGGCATGACACTGCAGTATGAAGTAGGACTAGAAACTAGTTTTACTTGTCCATGTTTTGCATTATAGTATTTAAACTTTGGAAGTGATGATAGTATTTTATTTTTTAGTAGATAACATGTGTATTTACAAAAGCTTCAAAAATGCCTCCCATTCCTGTTTATTCCCACCATCCTGTTAACTTTCCTAGTAACAGCTACTATTACTGGTATTAGTTTCTTGGGTTTCCTCTTAGGAATATTCTTGCATATAGAAGCATAGAGGTGGATTTATTTTATTTAATGTGTAATGTTCAGTTTAAAGCCACAATTACCTGAGGAGTTTTTTTTTTTTTTTTTTTTTTTTTTTTTGCTTTTTGGAGACAGGGTCTCGCTTTGTAGTTCAGGCTGGCCCTGAGCTCACTATGGTGCCCAGGCAAGCCGCCGTGAACTCAGCAATCCTCCTGTCCCTGCCTCCCGAGTGCTGGGATGACAGGCGTGAGCCACCACGCCCGGCATTGTGGTATGTGGTGTTGATGTTGGTGGGCGTGTCTCCATGCCCAGCATTATATGTGGTTACCAGGGATCCAACTCAGGACCTTGCGCTTGCGAGGCAGGCGCTGGAACCACTGAGCTAACCCTCCGGCCCAGTTTTTTGTTTTTTTAAAGATGGGCTTGCTATGTAGTTGAGGTAGACCTTGAACTCACAGTGTAGTGTAGGCTGGCCTTCAACTCAATCCATCTTCTTACCTTAGCCTCTGGAGTGCTAGGATTATAGAAATGCACCACCATGCCAGGTACTTCAGGGATTTTTTTTTTAATGTTTAAAATGGCTTTGAATTTTTTTAACCTGTTTTATTTATTTATTTATTTATTTATTTATTTATTTATTTATTTATTTATTATTTATTTATTTTTGAGACAGGGTCTTGCTTTGTAGTTCAGGCTGGCTCTGAGCTCACTATGTAGCCCAGGCAAGCCTGGAACTCAGCAATCCGCCTGTCTCTGCCTCCCGAGTGCTGGGATTACAGGCGTGAGCCACCACGCCCGGCATTGTGGTATGTGGTATTGATGGCTGATGGGCGTGAGTCTCCATGCCCAGCATTGTATGTGGTTTCCGGGGATTGAACTCAGAACCTTGTGCTTGGGGGCAGGCGCCGGAACCTCTGAGCTAACCTTCCGGCCCGAACCTGTTTTATTTTTTGTAATTGACTTTTTCTCTGTCAAAAATGAAGACATTTTTGTTTGGTTTATTTTTGTAGATTGATATGGCAGAATTTTGTAAAATTGGAAAAAATTGAGAAATATTCTAGTGTTCCTAAATTCATTTTCATAATAAGAAAATATATATTTACATTGTTATTTTTTACCTGGCTTGCCTGTCTTTCAAAGATGATTGTTACTTTAGGTCCGATTGTAGAAAAAAGAATCAATTGTTAATTTTTATATTTTGAGTACTGATATATTAACAAGTGACCTAATGTCAACTAATGATTACAATCTTGGGCTGATAAAGTCTAATGGAGCAGTTTTCACTTAAAACAGTATTGCAAATACTTAATAGAATTTCTATATGTGTATTTATAAACATACTTTTCAGGTGGTTTTGACTTACTTTTAAGTGGCCAAATTAAATTTTTAGTATTTTTAAAATAACTGTGAGAAGTATTGTTTTTTTTTTTGAGACAGGGTCTCGCTTTGTAGTTTAGGCTGGCCCTCAGCTCACTATGGAGCCTAGGCAAGCCTCGAACTCAGCAATCCTCCTGCCTCTGCCTCCTGAGTTATGGGATTACAGGCGTGAGCCACCATGCCTGGCACTGTGGTATGTGGTATTGATTGCTGGTGGGCGTGAGTCACCATGCCCAGCATTCTATGTGGTCACCGGGATCGAACTCAGGCCCTTGCGCTTGCAAGGCAGGCACCAGAAACACTGAGCTAAATCTCTGGCCCGAGAAGTATTTTTTTTAATTCAACCTTAGACTGTCTGAAAATGTTTAAAATGTATTTTTAAATAAATTACTAGTATCAGCAAAAAAAAAGTAAAAAGTGGTGCCTCTCAAGCACAACCTCCTGAATTCGATCCTTGGTACAAGGAGTGGAGGGAGTAAAGGTGATGTATAGTCCTTCTTTGCTTATGTAGTGCACTACTGAAAGGCTTCCATATTTAAAACAGGCTGATCAGTCTTTGAGAGACAACATTGTATATGTGTTTGCATGTACTGGGCAGTAGGTTGTAGGGGTTATTGGGCAGGATTAGATAATTGAGTCTGAGAAGGCAACAATTGTAGTATGATTAAAGAATCAGTTGCTTACAAGACATGAGATATATGAACTTAACCACATTGTACATGTGTGAACCAGTTGACAAATTTGAAGAAATGACTAAAGCTAAGAGATATGCAGGCTGTTTATATTTTCATATGCTTTCAAGTGGAGTGAGAATTTATACATATACACACACACGTTTATTCATTTACTTATTTATTTTTGAGACAGGGTCTTGCTTTGTAGTTCAGGCTGGCTCTGAGCTCACTGTGTAGCTCAGGCAAGCCTCAAACTCAGCAATCCTCCTGCCTCTGCTTCCTGAGTGCTGGGATTACAGACATGAGCTACCATGCCTGGCATTGTAGTATGTAGGACTGATTGCTGGTGGATGTGAGTCACCACTCCTGGCATTGTTGGATGTGGTTACCGGGGATCAAACCAGGGACCTTGCGTTTGATAGGCAGGCACTGGAACCACTGAGCTAAATCTCCAGCCCAAGTTTTATATTTTTTGACCTGACATTTTTGTGTTGTGGGTTTCTGAATGTTCTACATAGCTTTAGAGACAAAACATAACTGATATGGGTTTTTGTAGCTTGTTTACATGGGTGAGGGAAGGATGTGCACTTCAGAAGGGAGACTATGCACATATATGTGTATTTGATATATACATGTTTTAGTTTATCTAGAGAGGGTCAGTTTTACATAATTCAGACAGGAGGCAGATGTGCTTTTTAAAAAAATCTAAGGAATATTCAGATTTGTGTACTGTAGAGTTTCAGAGAATTTAGGAAATAATTGGAGAGTGCTGATACAGAATCTTTGTGTGACTGATAGAATTTTTGTATGAACAAATATCCTTTTAGATAAAATAAATCCTTATATTTTTGGCTCTATAATATTAATAACTAATAGAATTGTTCTCAGTTGTAGTCTTCATTACTGAATAAATAAATCTGTCAAATTTCCTGACCTAAACAGAATTACTTATGCACAATAATAAATTTAGTAAATTTGAAAAAAGATTAATCTGTATTTCAAGTTAAAATGATTTATTTTAAAGGGTTTTAAGAAGCCAGTTCTTTTTTTTGAATGATTTTAACTTTTATTTACGTAAAAGCTCTGGTTTCATGTAGATCATTTAAATCTTAAACATTTAAGTAAACAGACAGCTGCCATGTATATGAATAGTTTTTTGAATAATTCAATTTGAACTCACTATGTACTCAGGCAAACTCGGAACTCATAGCAATCTTGCCTCTTCCTCCTGAGTGCTGGAATTATAAGCATGAGCCATCACGCATGGCACTGTGGCATGTGGTACCAGGGATCAAACTCAGGGACCCTGTGCTTGCCAAGTAGACACCGGAACCACTGAGCTAAATCTGTGACCCCAGAGGATATACTTAGATAACAGAAAATAACTGGTTATATAAGTTCTCTAAGGGATATAAAGGATCAAATAAATCAAGAGAGGATATTAGAGTATTTATTAACTTTATACAGTTATTTTACATTCCTTTACCCCTCCCTCCCACTGGGGATTGAGCTCAGAACCTTGTGATTTTGAGGTAGGCCCAGTGCACCTGAGCTAAATGCTCAGCCTTACATTCCTTTAGATAGATATTGGAATGTATTTTTCATGGACAAGAAAACAGTGATTATGTCTTGCCAATGCTAATAAGTCCTGGAAGTACAATTTAAAATGGGCCTGCATCTTTGCTTTTGAATTCCTGGCTAGTGAGTAAAACTTTGGTTTGATGTATTGTAGAGCGTTAGAAAATTTTTCTAGGTAGTTGGAATCCAAGCAGCAACATGTACAGCAGTATTAGTTTGTTAGTAATATAAAAACAAAGGGCATCAGTCTTAACTGGTTGGCTAGTTTTATTTTTAATTTTTTTACCTTTTTGGTGATACTGGGGATTGAACTTGGGCCCTTATGCTTGCAAGGTAGGCATGGTACCACTGTGCTAAATCCCTGGCCCTGGTTGACTACTTTTAATTCTGTGTTTCTCAGTGATAACTATATATTCATATTTTATTTTTCAGAGAATTACTAATAGTAGCAGCTCTCCAAGCCTTCTAAATGACAGTGCCAAGCCATATGCAGGCCATGGTAAGAACTGGTCCTTTTTGTTTGTGTGTGTGTGTATTTCTGATTCTAGAAGAGTATACTCATCATAAAAATTTTAAAAATTTAAATGGGTATTAAGAAGAAAATAACAATTCTATTGAGGGATACATATTAAGGTTTAGGTTTTTTTTTTTTTTTTTTTTTGAGACAGGGTCTCGCTTTGTAGTTCAGGCTAGCCCTGAGCTCACTGTGTAGCCCAGGCAAGCCTCGAACTCAACAAAACTCCTGCTTCTGCCTTCTGAGTGCTGGAATTACAGGCCTGAGCCACCACGCCTGGCATTGTGGTATGTGTTACTAATTATTGGTAGGCATGAGTTACCATGTCTGGTATTGCCGTATGTGGTTACCTGGCATTGAACCAGGGGCCTTGCACTTGCTAGGCAGGTGCCGGAAGTGCTGAGCTAAATCTATAGCCCAAGGTTTAGGTTTTAAAAATTAGGGGTTTTAAACATTGAGATCCCATCTCACTCCACAAAGAATGGCCACGATCACAAAATCAACCAACGATAAATGTTGGTGTGGCTGTGGGGAGAAAGGAACCCTTCTCCACTGTTGGTGGGATTGCAGACTTGTGCAACCATTGTGGAGATCTGTGTGGAGATTTCTCAGAAAACTAGGACTACGGGTCCCATTTGACCCTGCTATACCCCTGCTGGGAATATACCCAAAAGAATTTAAAAACTCACATTGGAAAGACAGATGTACACCCTTGTTCAT
>PVIC010030452.1:0-21914 GCA_004025085.1 Thryonomys swinderianus
AGGGAGGGAGGGAGGGAGGAAGGGAGGGAGCGGAGGGGGGAGAGAGGGAGGGAGGAAAGAAGGAAGGAAAAAAGGAAGGAAGGAAAGAAACATTCTGTTTGTGTGTTTCAAGCTTCTTAACCCTGAAGGCACTAATCCCATTCACAAGAGTTCCACCCTCATAACCTAATCAGCTCCCAAAGACCTTATCTCCAACTCAAATAAGATTTTAAATTTTTTTGAGGATAAAATATTTAGAGTGTAGTGCTATGTGAACCCACCTGCGTAGCTTGTTTATCTGGGTGCACATCAAGAGGCGTTTTCAAACCAACCGGTTCTCTACAAATGTCATCTTTGCCATTTCAGTTGTGATACATGCTACTTGTAAGCAGAGGAATTAAAGAAAACACTGCACCTTTCACATTTTATGCCATTTTGACAGCTTAAAACTTCTCCAAAGATGAGTTCTGCTACTTTTTGATTTTATAGATTTTTTATAGAATTAAATGTTTTCAGTCCTGTATTATAGCACATGCCTATAACTCCAGCCTTAGGGAGGCTGAGGCAAGAGGACTTCTGAGAGTTTGAAACCAGCCGGGATTGCATAGTGAGTTCAAGACCAGCCTGTACAATGTTGCAAGATCCTTTCTCAAAAATTAAAATAAAATGAAACAAAAAGAATCAAGTACTTTCCACTTTGTCTTCATTTCTTCTTAACCACTGATCTTCATTGTTGTCATCAAAACTTCTTTGCTTCAAGAAATTAAAAATATGAGGATGAGAAGCAGGTTCAGAAATAACAAAGAGGACTACACAGCTTTCCCCTCAAAACCTGACACAGCGAAGGTGGCATTTATTTCTGCTCTTGCCAAAGTAATTCTTTTTCTATTAAAATGTTCACTTTTCTTTAGAATAAACAGAAAAGAAGGTAAATTTCATATTCATTGGAAAACATTTTATTATCACTGACCAACTTTACTGAGAAAGCACATTTATTGAATAAAAATAAATTTTAAAAACATTCCATATATCATGAATATAGACAATCATGAAGTCACTGAAATAGCCCAGGTTAGACATTTACATTTTTGGCATAAAATTACTTTTATCCTTACTAGTCCATTGTTTTCTCATTAAGGGAGATACATAATAATGGATATTTTAATATTTTAATGGCTCTGTTTCCACATCTCATTTCACTCAGGCAGTGGGACAAATTGGTGCTCACCTTCAAGGTACTTTAAAGGAGGAAACATGCTTCAGACTTAAAGGATAAAAATAGAATCCAACCTGCAAAAGTAGGTGTACATGGAATGTAGTGGTTTTTTGTAAAAAGAATAAAGGATTTATATCCTGATGTGAGGTAAACAACCTGTGTGCTTTGTTTGTCTTTATCACGAGCCTTATTTTCTCTTGTAACCAGTGAATGGTCGGGTACATTCAGATCAATCCTCTACTTTGGGGGAGACTTCCCTTCTTTTGGAGTCACATGGGACACAGGATGGAGACCCATAAAGACTCAGATATGCCCATCTGTCCTAGTCCCAATAAAATCTAGAAGAGCACTTCTAAAGCCTGCTGGTATGTGAGTAAGCCAATTTACTTGGAGAAAAAAATGTGAAGGCAACTTTAGGGCCAAAGAGCCAGATACCAATTATTAAGTTTGCAATTCTTTTTAAACTCATTTTTTTCTAGTGGGACAATGAGTTCAAATAGTTGTGCCACTATAAACTGTACCTTATCTCCATGCTTTAAACCATCTTGTTCCTTAGTTTCAACATCTGTAAATAAGCCATTAACAATACATCTCTGAAAAGGTTATTTTGAAGATAAAATGAGCAAATATAGGCAAGATGGGGCTTGATATAAACAATCTGTTCATCTTTATCACTCTCTTCTATGCATAGTAAGGTGATTGAGTAGCCTGCATTCTGATAATTTCTTTACTTGGAGAAATGATAAGTAATTTCAATATATGTCAAGCAAATTTTATTATCCAAATTATGCAAATTTTATGTCTAATTTGGGTCTAATTTACGTGCAAAGGAAATAATGTGATGTTATAGGTACAATGGATTTGTCAAAATATCAAGTAACTGCTGATCTCCCACAGATGATGTTTTAAATAATTAATCATGTGTTATGGCATGTGAGCCAATTCAGATCTCACATGATTCTTTTGTTTTACTGTTTTCTTTATTACATTTAAATATGGTGTTATAATTTATCTGAGATAATTAAACTCATGGAGTTGATAGTACATGGTTAGCATTGGTCTGTGTAAGGTTTATCCACTTTTTATTATGCATTGTTTATGTCACCATGCACCATATCAGTCACTCACTCATTGGCTGTGGGATTCAGCTGGCCATGTGTTTCCCCACTCGCCTCCCGGTTTACTTTCAGCACATGGAACTGACCTTCCATAAGATAAATTCATAGTCTCCCCCCACCCCGCCTTCAGTCAAGTTGGGTACATCAGAATCACTGAAAGGCAACAAAAGACAAAGAGAGGAGGTGATTTTTCTCTTGTCTCTGTTTTCTTTCCACAGTGTCTTGCTTTTGATTCCAGCTCTTACTAGGCTGTTGTCCTGCCACGGTGGTAGTCCCCACCAAGCATCACCCATTCACACATAGTCCAAGATCAATGGACGCACAAGGTGAGATTTGCCAGTGATTTAAATAATACCATGTCTTATTTGAATCGTCAGAAATTGCCCCTAGGGGAGAGAAGCATTGTGTCTGTTGTACACTGTTTTCACTCCCAGAACGCTAGACCTGTGGCAGTGCAGACTCGCGCTCTGGAATGTAAGGGGCAGCTGATCTGCTTTCAGAGGAGGTCCATGTACGGATCTGAAGTTGAGTGGTTCTGTGGCATGATTTCACTATTTTGTTATTCTCCCTTGTTACATTCTGAATGTTTTATAATTTGAAAACTATTCAGGTGAGACCTCAGAGTTATATGGAATTGTTGTAGGTAATTTATTGATAATAGTTCAGTGATTGTGCCTGGTAGCAGAGCAGAGCATGTGAAGATACCCTGGTGCGCTAAAAATAATGAAGTGTTGTTTAGTGTTTTGCAAAGCATTATCTTAAGTGACTGTAAAACAAAACTGTTAAACAAGCTTTATTATAATTCTCATTTTATGGATGAGGAAACCAAAGCTGAAGGAGTTTCTTTGTTTCAAAATCACTCAGCAAGGAATGAAAGCTGTGAGGTGGTGACAAGAAAAACAGGACACAAGAGGTGCTAAGTGCAATAATACCTTGTCATAGCAGCAAATATATAGTGTCAGATATGCTGCAAGCAGCAAGCCAAACCAGCGCGATGGATCCAGCGGACATATTTATGTCCTTGTGGATGCAAAACTCAAAGCTGGCGGGGCAGAGGTATGTTCTTTAGAGCTGAAAGGACTCTGATTATCTCGTTGCCAGACTTTTGTCCTAACTACACCTTTTAAATTTAAGAAAAAGGGCTAGAAATTTTTAAGAAAAAAAAATGCTTGCTTACTTTAAAATCATCATCATTGTGGGAAGGATAATTTAAATGCAAATGCTTTTTTCCTAACTTTCTAGAGAAAAAAATCTTTTTTGGCTGGGCTTGGTGGCTCAAGCCTGTAATCCCAGAACTTGGGAGGCAGAGGCAGGAGAATTGCTGAGTTCAAGGCTTGCCTGGGCTACATAGTGAGCTCAGGGCCAGCCTGAACTACAAAGCGAGACCCTGTCTCAAAAAAGAAAATCTTTTTTGGTTACTACATACAAAATACATTAAAATAATGGTCATATTGTTCTCTCCAGAACACTCCTACTTTAGTTCACTTCAGTCTTTCCTTGAATATACTTTTCTTTATATTTCTTCTCTTCTTCTTCTTCCCTTCTCTGTCCTCCCACTCCTAGGTACTGACTCACTGCCATCATCTTACATGATGATACACGTAGATGTGTGTCTCCTCTTTGCTTCTGTCTGCTGCTCATGACTCTCTCCTGTCTTTCTCTAATTCAGCATCTGAATCAACATGATCATGCAAAAAATACATCAGGGCCTCTGATCCTCCAGGATGATTTCTGCTTCCTGGTCATAAATGAAACATTTTTATGCTGTTTGTGGTATGGTCAACATATATAGGGAGTGCTGTTGCCTCGTACCTTTTTTTGGCAAGGCTACTGAGCACGGTTCAGTGGGATAAGAGGGATCTTCAATATGGAAAGCAGCGCTTTTAACACTATTAACAGAGTGTGATGAGTTTCAGTTTGTTTAGTGTAATGATTGTGAGCTATCATTGACAGAAGGTATATTTTAAGGTTTACTATAAATCCCAGATCACCAGTAACAAATGCATTACAATGGAATTATAATGGAATTGTATAATATGTGGGCTTGGATTCCAGGCCTTTTTTTTTTTTTTTTTTTTTTGAGACAGGGACTTGCTTTGTAGTTCAGGCTGGCCCCGAGCTCACTGTGTAGCCAGACAAGGCTCAAACTCAGCGTTCCTCCTGCTTCTGCCTCCTCCTCTGCTGGGATTACAGGCATGAGGCACCACTCCCAGCATTGTGGTGTGTGGTACTGATTGCTGGTGGGTGTGAGTCACCATGCCTGGTAATGTTGTATGTTGTTACCAGGGATCGAACCAGGGACTTTGGACTTGCTAGGTAGGTGCCAGAACCACTGAACTAAATCTCTGGCCTGTCACATTCCAGCTTTTTAAAAGATAGTACCAACAAAGGTAAAATGAGGGTCTATGGCTATGCTGAGACCAAGGCAAGGTTTCTCAGTGCAAATCACCCAGCTTTTGTGCAAAAAGCTATGAAGATCCAACATCTAGGTGATACTGATTGCATTTTTTGACCTTGATGGAATGATGTGAACTGAGTTTGTATCCAGAAGTGCTGTTGTGAACTCTATCAAAATGATGTGTTGTTTAAGAAATAATATGTGTAGAAATGAGCGTGAGAAATGGACAAAAGGTTTCATCATCCATCATGATGATGCTCTCTGCCATGCATCACTTTTGGTACAGCAATCTCTGTCAAATAAAAACAATACATTATTCATTGTATCTGGTACTCTGTGAATTCTCTCTCAACAGGCAACAAGTCTGTAAAAGTAAACATTTTGAATTGAATCAGGACATGAGGGTATGTTTCTTATATAACAATTTTTATAATTTAAATCTTAACCTTACTGATCACACCTCATCAATTAGTGTCCTTCTAGACTTCATTTGAATTTTCTAAAACTGAAATAGAACATTTCTACTTTTTTCCATCAATTGACTTTCTCTAATCTGATGGATTTTTCCATGTCTAGCAGTTTTTATGCACTTGATTTTTGTTAGTGTCTTTCACATACTGTGAAATATAACACGTATATAATCCTACACACAAATGCTATTGCAATTTTGAAAATGGAGCTCACTTCTGTAAGATTGTGTAACTCTATGATTATCTTTTGTCCAGATAACATTAAGAGCCATGGTTGAGGTCTACAGATATAAACTGAAGAAGGATCTGAGAGGGGAGAGAAAGAGGCAAAGACTTAACAAATTCTGTGTTATCATAGCAGAGATGAAATAATGGCAGTGTCAGCACTGGCGAGAACTAGTCCCTTCTGTTGAGTCGGGGCAAAGATTCTGATAAACCTCCTACAACACACAGATTGTGTTCTACAACAAATAGTTATCCAGTCTAATAACCCAGTGTGTCAATTGTTTAAGCATACAAAATCTTTAAAATGTCAATAGTTTCAAGCATAAGAAATCCTTGTTGATGGATTTATTGAAATAAAGAATTCATGGTTAAAGAAAGCCAAGAAGCAGTGTAACAAAAAAGGGAAAAATTACTAGACACAGCAAGACCATTGGCAAACAAAGAAGAGATACTCATATTGGCACACATGAGCAATAAAAGTTGTCTGTCCTAAAGTAAGATATGATCCTCCTTTCATAGCCTTAAAAACCTTCAGCAAAATATCTACACTCCTCAGCTTACACTGAGTGCTACATTTCTGACATCGGTCTGTCTGATTGTTCAACTTTGTGCTAAGAACAAGTTGCCAGCATGTAAGGCAGAATCTATCAACTTATCAACTGTGCAACATTGTAATTCATTTGTTGGGTAAAGGTGGTTTTCCCCAGGTGTGTCAAGAGCTCCCAGCCTTTGAGTAAGAGGTACAAAGCAACTAGAATATACAACAATATCTAAAAAGGCACATATCTTATCACTAAATAAGTGGGTTTTTGTTCAGGACCAACACAAATATTATGGATCAGCAAAATTCTTTCCTTCTGCTATCATTTAGAGACTCAGACTCCCCTTGGTTTCAGTTCTGTCCCTCCAGTCTTCTGTCTCCAGGTAGCAGGCAGAGGTCACACTAGTGAAATGAAACTTGAGAGCTTGTTTGTGGTTCTAATAGAAAAGTACAGCTCCTTTTATGTGTTTAACAAAGGAAAGCCTCTGTGATCAGGGAAAGATTTGAATGAAGGTTTTGAGTAGTCTTTCATTAATCCTCTTTGATTAAATATTCAGCTCTCTTGGGGATATGTAAAGAAGAAATAATCTAAATAGCCACATAAATTTTGAGAAAAAAAGAAAATTGGAGAGATCTCATTGTACAATTTCCAAATATATTACAAAGCTATAGTAAAATTAGGAGGGGGGTCAAACTGATATAATTATAAATGTATACCCATACAGAGCAGAATGGATAGTTGAAAAATAAATTCTCACATTTACACCCAACACATTTTCAGTAGACTTGCCAAAAAGCATACAATAGGGAAAGGACAGTCTCTTTAAAAAGTGGTGCTTGGAAAACTGAATATCCACATGTAAAAGAACAAAATTAGCCCCTTAATTGACACCATATAAAATTTCAACTCAAAATGGTTCAAAGACTTAAATGTATAAACTGTCAAAAGAAAACATATGGCAAAACTGCTTGTCATTCATCTGGGCATGATTTTTGGATCTAAAAAACCACCAGCAAATGTATAGACAGATGACATTATATCAAATTAAAAAGCTTCTACAGAGTCAAAGAATCAACATGGTGAAGAGATAACCTATAATAGATTGGGAGAAATATTTTTAAACCATGCTTGAAAAGTGATTAATATCTGAAACATATCAGGAACTCAAATTCCACAGTAAGAAAATAAATAGTCTGTTTAACAAATAATCTCAGTAGAATTTTTTTTCAACAAGAAACATACAAATGGCCAACAGGTAGAGAAAAATGCTTCAGATATTTCCATTAACCATGCAAATGGAAATTAAAACCATAATGAGATAACTGCACATCTGTTGGGAGACACTCAAAAATAAAGGTACTGAGTGATCAAGATAGTAGTGGAAAAGGAAATGTGCACACTGTGGATAGGAATGTAAATTATTGTCATTATGGGAAACAGTGTGCTTGCTCCTGAAAAAAATAAAAATCAAACTACTGTATAACCCAGCACATCTTCACCTGGCTATATATCCATTAGATAGGTTATCAATATTGGAAAGTTATCTGTACTCTCAAGTTGGTTATAGCATTATTAACAATAAGAATGATAT
This sequence comes from Thryonomys swinderianus, assembly GCA_004025085.1. Classification (NCBI taxonomy): domain Eukaryota; kingdom Metazoa; phylum Chordata; class Mammalia; order Rodentia; family Thryonomyidae; genus Thryonomys; species Thryonomys swinderianus. The sequence goes on from PVIC010030452.1 coordinate 7,540, forward strand.
GGAAGCAAACTAAGTGCCTATCAGTAATTAAATGGATAAGTAAAATTTAATATACACACAGTGAAATATTATTTAGTACCAAAATAAGAGAATTTGGTCATTTGCGAAATCATGCATCAACTTAGAGTACATTAAGTGAAATCTGTAAGAAAGCCAAATGCTACACAGTTTTTTATATATATATAGTATAAAAATTGAACTCGTAGAAATAGAGAATAGAATAATAGTTACCATAGGCTGAGTAAGAGGGATGATGATCAAGAACCACAAAATTTTAGTGGAGGAACAAATGCAAGATATCTATTGTAAATATGATTATAGTTAAAATCAATGTGTTGTATTCTGGAAAATTGCTAAGAATATGTTATACAAGTCATTAGAACAGATATGGTATGTATGATAAGGTATGTAGGTATGATATAGTAAGTATATTAGGTACTATGCATGCTAGCTCGACCAATTTAGTCACTTTACATCATTAATGTTGTTTATTACTAAAACCCATAAGTGAGATAGAACAAATTCAGAAATACTGTTGTCTGACCATTGGTCGTCTGCAGTAATTCTACAAATTGAGTAGGGAGCATACATTTTGGCAATCAACTGACTGCCTTTCATAAAGCTCTCAAGAAAAAAAAAAACATATCTTCTTGGTTCTTATATATATATGAATAATCTATAATATTGGACACTTCGCTAAAGAGATTCAGTTGTTTCTTTCATTGGAACAGTGGTTCATATTAAGACCATTCCATGTCAAATATTTTTCTTTACTTATATGCTCAATTACTAGTAATGAAGACATGGCCTAGGTGCTGAAAGGAATTTTCTCCATCATGCCCATGTTAGCATGTTTTTCAATCAGTGAAGAAAGATTAAGAATTTCTACTTTATAAAAGGTTATTTTCATTCACTGAACAAGGTTGTGATATACTGATGTGTTATATTGCAGGTATTTTATCCTCGCCTAAATCTTGTCTCAGGTACATTAATATACAGAAGCTCAAACATTTTAGACATTGATAGATGGTACTCGTCTCCTATTTCTAAGAAAAATAAAATTTAAAAATTTTGATTCATTATTTCAGAGAAAGTGTAGAAGTGGTTGGCATGAATGAATGTGCCTTGAGGATGTACGGGTTTCCCGCAGCCCTACTTTCCCAAGGCTTGGCTTTCAAAAATCTGAAAATGGAACCCTGAAGGATTCAGTCATCTTTTCAAGTATAACCACGGAGACATTTGGGAGCAAAACCTGTGAACTTCTTGATCACATTGAGGTATGTGCTGATTTTCTCATTGTCAGGCTAAAAATAAATTTCCCTGTGACATTTATAACAAGGATTATTTTAGTTTGGGACTCAACGTAAACTGCGAGATGAACAATTGAAGAGGTTTGTGATGAGTCATGCATTTAATATAGTTTGTTTGTACTTGCTGCCGTATGTGTTTTCACAAAAACATGTTGAGTATAAAAGTACTCGAAAAAAACACACCTGGCACGATCAGAAAGAGAAATTATCTAACACAAACAATATTGCCTAACATCTCAGAAAGGCAGAACATGCTTTTGAAGTAAATCCACTTTATTTAAAGGTCATTCACTCGTGAAAAACAAAACAAAACAAAACAAAACAAAAAATCCACAATATTTAGATTTCCTCCCTGAGGACAAGAGCAGTATTTGTGAATTTATCAGACAATTGCATCAACTCATAGGGTGTACACAGCATAAAGCTGGGCCCAAAAGTCCAGCCAAGCACTGCTTTGAGATTTTACTGGTATAAGCAAATATGTATTAGATTTAAGGTAAGTAACAGAGGCAGAGACAGACTGGGATATATTCGATAAAAAGTTAGAGAATGGACGGTTAGATAACTTAATGTGGGAAAATGGCATAATGAAGCAGAGTTGGTCCATTTTAATAGACACAGGTTTCCTTTGGATTATCATATCCTCTGGCCCTGAAGTTCTTGGAGCTCAAAGGTAATGACTGAAGCCAACAAAAGTCAGATCAATCTTATTTATGATTAAGTAAAAGAAAGAAATGCCAGTTTGATTTTGCACAAATTGATAATAATGGCACTCTAGTACTTACCAGAGATCTTCACATCCAGATTCTGAATAAACATGTGTACATTCAGAAGCTATTTGGGATAATAACATGAGTCTATACATCTGTGCAAATGCCCAGAAACTTGAAGTCTAAGTCCTGTACTCTAATGCCTGTGCTCTTGACTGGAAATTAAAGACCGTCACAAGATATTGAAGATGCAATGGCATAAATGACAGTAAAAATCCCTACAGTGATTGTATGTCACAGAAAGCTTCGAAAGCAACACGGTGAGGCGCATATTGGGATGGACCTTAAAGTAAAAATAGGATTTATACATGAAAAAAGGACACAAGCGATTGTGACAAAATATATTTCAGGTAGAGTTTTTTAGATAATACCGCACTCTGAGAAAGCGTAAGAAATGGGTTTATATGTGGAACATGTGTGGCAGGTGCGGTGTGGAGGGGCAGACGTCCTGGAAGGCCCTGGCAAAGGGAGGAAGCCCACGCTGACGCCGCTGCTCATGTGCTGAGCCGAGGAGCAAACAGTTCTGCCCCAGTGTGGTGGGCTTCAGAGGCTGTAGTGCAGTTAGCAGAAGGAAGAATTAACATCAGGGGTCCTCAGTAGTTGCCATGCTGGCTACCGCGGTGAGTGCTGGAGTGAAGTAACTGCAGGGGGATAGTGGGCTATCCATGAGATATAGTGGGCTATCCATGGGCTTTATCTATGAGAAGAAAGTGGGCTCTGGTGGTGTAAAGAATGCTCAGCAGGTGATCTCCAGGGCAGGTGAGGCCCAGCGGAGGAGAAGAGCAACACTTCAGATCTGAAAATGCGGAAGGACAGGAGTGTAATCCCAAAGGACAGGAACATCCTCACTAAGTGACATGCACAGAAAATATGGTGATCTTTAGACTGATTTTAAAGAGTACGTAAAAAAACTTTTAAGGGAGGGTACTTTTCAATTTTAGCAAATAAAATAGGTCAACCACTTCATAATGACTAACATGATACACAACAATCAACTCATATTTGTACAGGAAAGTAAGCCCTCACTGCTATCATCTATGGCATACAGGCATGGTTCTAGGTGTTATGGCTTACACATTCATCTTCCAGTTGGCCTATTCTGCATTTTATGGGACTGAGGTTTACCCTTTAGAAGGTCAAAGAATTCTAGTTATGTGACTATTAAAGGCTTAAATTATTTTTTAAAGTGACCTTTGGCTTTTAATACCTCTTAACAATAAAAAGCAATGGTTATGTACTATGCAGGTATCTGTTGCGGAATAAGAATAGTGATCTGAGTAAGGTTGACCTATGAGACTAGAAGATTTTGTAGAGTGCTGGGAAGGAGATTGTATTGTCTACATTAGTTTGCAAATGAACTTTTCACACAAAATATTCTTAATGCAGATAGAAATTAAACATAATTTAGAAGAGCATGAAAGGGGAGCCCGAGGGGGATTGTTAAATTATGACTGGGACTTTTTTTTTCCTATAAAAGTAAGAAAATGACCTTGAGGAAAATTTTTGAAATATGAAAGCCACATACAGGGCTGGAGAGTTAGCTCAGTGGTTCCGGCGCCTGCCTCGCAAGCACAAGGTCCTGAGTTCGATCCCTGGTAACCACATATAATGCTGGGCGTGGAGATACACCCACCAACAATCAACACCGCATACCACAATGCCAGACGTGGTGGCTCACGCCTGTCATCCCAGCACTTGGGAGGCAGAGACAGAAGGATTGCTGAGTTCGCGGCGGCTTGCCTGGGCACCATAGTGAGCTCAGGGCCAGCCTGAAGTACAAAGCGAGACCCTCAAAAAAAAAAAAAAGCCACATACACACACATAATCTCCACACAACTAAACTTTAAAAAACTTCAGTATTTTTCAACACATGTATATGCATTTTAAAGCATTCCTTTATCACTGATATTTAACTTAGCTCAATGCTGTGAGAAAAATCAGTGCCTCTCATCCACAAGCATCTTTGAGTGGGATGTTTGGCAATGTCTAGAGATCATTTTCAAGATTATAATTTGAGATGGAGTGCCATACTACATAGATGGCTGGGATGCTGTAAAATATCCTGTGTTGAATATAGAAGCCTCTAGCATCAAAGAATTACCCATCCCTGAATACCAGTAACACAGAAGTGGGGAAAGCCTAGGATTCAGTACTTTATACAATCTATTTTCATAGAGATCTTCTCGACTGGAATAATGCAGACAATCCAAAAGACATAAAATGGAGACAAAACTACTACACAGATATTCAGTGAGATAATATGTGATACCATTCTCACAGAGTAAAAAAAAGATTTCCTAAACTATTTTATCATGTGGGCCAACAAGGAGATAATCATGTGGCTGCTTGGGCAAAAAAATAAACATGTATAGATATACTGAGAATGAAATGTGTCACAAATATTCAAAAAAGTAAAGATGCAGCCATACCTCAATCATACTATGGGGGAATAGGTAAGAAATAAGGTCAGGAGACAAGTGGTTGACAAGTCATATAGTACCTCGTGAAGCATCTGAAAGATCTGGAGCATTTGCTCGGGGCGAGAGGAAAGGTCACTGAAGGTATTAAACTGAGGAGAGATGTGATTTGATCTGTATGTTTCAAAATCATTGGCTACTGTACTGATAGATTGGAAGCACCGTAGGGTCAATTAGTTAGGAGGAACTCCAGCCAATAAATTTCTATGGTTTAAGCCAAAGAAATACTTCTGCAGATAGTGAGAGAACATTGTAGTCTGTATGTTTTTAACAGTGGAGCCAAAGCACTCTGCCTTTGGGAACTAAGGAGGTAAATTGCAAGAGTTCAAGGTTGCGAGGATAAGAATAGTGCTCTGATAGTGGATTTCTGAGTGTAATGGTGTAAGGGAACACGTATCCATTGATTTCTGCATCCGTGTGTTCTGGTTGTAGAAGGAAAAAACACCGCATCAGGAAGCTGGTTCAAGATATATGTAGCCCATAATATAAGATGTTACAGAAGACCATCATTTCATGGCATTGGTACAGTCGAGTGTTTGGTAAGCATTTCACTTTTCACTAACCTTGCTGTTTCTGAGCACTGGGCATATGGTGAAGCACTAAACTCCATGGCTGAAGCCACTGCTGCACCTCTTTCTTTAGTAAACAGAATTCAGAAAGTGGAAAAATCGTGACTCTGTGGATGATGGTGCTGGCAGAAGTACTGGGCGCGCTGAAGGTTGTCATTTCCAGGGAGCATGTCTATTCTAGTGAAATAGAATATTCCTCTGTGATCCACTTGCTACCAGAGGACTGGCCACTTTCCCCAGCAGGTGGGTTGATGTCAGGAGCAGCTGAACTTGTCTGTGGACAGACTAGGCACTCCACAATGGTGCTGTGCCTGTTACCCCTGAGATGCAAACTCATGGTGTTGAGCCCAATGTGTGACTGGCAATCTCTCCATCATGGTTTCATTGTTCATCTGTCTGTGTGAGCTAGTGTGGGAGTGAATGTGGAATAAAACTGATATCTACAGAGGGTACATGTCCTCTGTTCACCTGACTTCACATCCTTTTACTGGGAATTCAGGAAGGGCCAGGCACACCCTCACAGTATCAGCCATCCTGCAAAATCTATCCATGTACTTCACCAGTGGATTTCACTGCGAGCCGGTGTGTCCATGTGTATGAGCATCAATTCAGAGTCACATTTACTAAGTGCGGTCTGGGTGTTTCTTTACCTTTTCAAGTCATTTTATCCTTTATATTTTACTACTTTTATCTTCTGTCAGCAGAACTTGTCTGTGGACAGACTAGGCACTCCGCAAGGGTGCTGTACCTGTTATCCCTGAGAGGAAAACTCATGGTGTTGAGCCCGCTTTTATCCCTGAGAGGAAAACTCATGGTGTTGAGCCCACTTTTTATAGTTCTTCTGGTAAATGACTCACTTGAAGAAATGTTTGGAAGAAGATTTTTATGATGAGTAATCTTGGCCATTGGTACAAGCTCCTTTCTGACAAGACCCACAATTACATGGAGGACCCACGAACTGGTTCATAACAGACCTGGATGAACACTTGCACGTCTGCAAATGATTATTCAAGTCAGAAATTTACCAGCAGATCTAGAGGATTTTTTTCCCTTTTGTTCCATTGATTGAGTCATACTTGAGTGGGCTAATTACTTTTTCTATTTCATTACTAAGGACACCGGTCAATAGCCACTACTAAATTGTTTCTGGGGACAAAGGTATTCAAATTAACAATACGTACCTTCTTTCTCTCAAGTAGATGCACTCATATTGCCTTTGTATATTTACCATATGGACTCTGCTACTCCAGTTTTAAAAATCAACTCTATGTAAGTTACATGAGCCAGCTCAGTGGTTGCATAAGTATTACTAACTTGCAGAAAATCCACTCTTTGGGGTGTAAGGGAGCCTGTTAACCACCAGACCCTGCTAACCACAGTGTCATGTGTGATTTTTCTCAGAAGAACATACAAAACTATAAAACAACTGGGTGTGGTGGCTCATGCCTGTAATCCCAGAATTCAGGAGGCAGAGGCAGGAGGATTGCTGAGTTCGAGGCTTGCCTGGGCTACATAGTAAGCTCAGGGCCAGCCTGAACTACAAACTGAGACCCTGTCAAAAGAAAAAAAGCAACAACAAAAAACTCAAAAAACAAAAACAAAAGCCTTCCCTAACAAGTGTACTACTAGCACCACTCACTGATAATTAACATTATGCTTAATGGCAAATCTGTACAGAATCTAAATCCTTTAGGAAAACAGGTGAAGTTGAAGCCAAGAGGGAATACCATTCACAGATAGCTAGCATACACTACCCTGAATATCAGCCTTTCTGAACTCATGTGGAAACAACACGGTGCTGGGGAACCAGAATTTGTTTATCTTTGTTCTTCTTTCCTTGAAAATACTTTCAGACCATATCCAAATGTTAGGAAGGGAAAGAGAAAAGAGAATGGGAGAACTTAGTCACATGGACATACCACATATTACAAGGGACAATAGGGTATGCTGTTGCTACTGAGAAGCCTGCTGAATTTCTAAACCTCAACCACTTATAGGAAGGGAATACAATAGATTTTTAAACTACTTTATGTTTCAGTGGTACAATATTTGGAATGATTATTAGATATTCAAATACCTGGCTCATGAATCATCCCTGAACTAAGTCATAATACTTGTTAGATACTGTAATTTTTCCATAGTAAGTATGTGATCATATTTCCATAGCACAAGACTTTTACTGGAATCTGAAACTTGAGGTTGCATTAAGCTTCATTTTACTGAAACGCTGTACTTTCTGAGTTCCTTAACTCTCGAAAGTTTTGCTGCTTCCAATTCTGAGTAACTCCATAAAACCCCATGTAGATAAGAACTTGCAAAATTTAATTTTTTGCTTAATACTTAATTCTGAATAGCTATGTTATGCAATGAATAAGTACATGAGTTTGGCTTTGCATTGCAGAACTATTCTTCTGCACAGTATGAACAACCCAAATGCTAAGAATGCCTAGTTATCACACTTAATTTTCATTTAATTACTTGAACATTTGTCTGGGTCATTTGCAATACTTCCTATCTAAATGGACGATTTATTTATTTATCTGAACAGATTGTTGGCCTCTTTATTTTGCTCCTCAATTGTTCAGCTATAAGCTTATAACTAAAAATACTGGTCATATTGTCATAGCTATAATATTTTAATGGGAAAAGTAAGAACCAAGAATTACCATGTAAGGGAATAAATGTTCAATATTGAGTGTGATCATAATGCATAACTAAAATGTGCCAATAAACTCAATAAAGGGAAAAAATAAATTTCTTTTTCTTCTTACTCCTCTGCTAAAGTTTTTAAACTGCTTTTGCATAGAAGAGATGGTGGTACAAATTCCCAATATTGAGTGTAATCATGATGTGTATATACAGTGCATCAGTAAAGATAAAAAAGAGATGATATTAGCCAATTTTCTCTTTTTCTCAAAATAAAAGGATGCTTACATTGTTTCATTACTAAAGATGATAATAACATTGGTCAAAACAATGTTCATCATAATTGAAAAGCATGTTTTTATCTTTAGGGTATCAAAATTCCATTGACAAAACTCTTGTTTCTCCTAATCATGGCTGTGACATCCAGCAATGTGACAGGTCACTTCAAAGCATAATCATAGCAAAGTCTGTGCAAAATAGATGAGTTTTATCAATGTATTATTGTTTACTATTTAGGGATTTTATAATTTGGGGGCTGTGACTTGACACTAGCCTCTATAACCTGTCACTGATGACCCAAAAGAAAGTCAATATCAACCCCATTAATCAGTTAACTTCATTGTCTCTTATTCTTAAAGGGGCCTTAAGATCAATTTTAACTCTAGTATGCAAGTTCTATATAGTAGTCAATTTACGCATGTTGTAAAATGAGTTTGGATGGAGATATATATATATATATATATATATATATATATATATATATATATATATATTATACAATGTAGAGCATATTTGTTCATAGCATTTATTAGAGAATGGAGAAAAAGTGTAACTCTGAGATTAACATAGAAACTACTCTTCTGTCTTCAAAATAAAAGATAAAAACACTCAAAAGAGATTCAACTCTTTGAAACCTATTCATTTTTGTGCAACCATCAACAAACCAATGGTACCAATGATGACTACACTCTTGGATCTTTAATCAAACTCTTTCTTTGTGAAATTATTAAATATTTTTTGGAATGATACTTGATGTCACAATTTTTCCACAATAAATGCTAGAATCTTATAACTTCAGCAAACCTAGAGAAAAGAAAAATCATATCTCTTAATAAATGTTTCTGGTACATGGGCATGGTTTTTTATTTCAAAGCCAAATTCTTTTTTTTTTTTTTATGCTTTTTAAGACAGGGTCTCACGGTGTAGTTCAGGCTGGCCCTAAGCTCACTATGGTGCCCAGGCAAGCCGCTGTGAACTCAGCAATCCTCCTGTCTCTGCCTCCCGAGTGCTGGGATGACAGGCGTGAGCCACCACGTCCGGCATTGTGGTATGCAGTGTTGATTGTTGGTGGGCATTTCTCCATGCCCAGCATTATATATGGTTACCGGGTATCGAACTCAGGACCTTGTGCTTGCAAGGCAGGCGCCGGAACCACTGAGCTAACCCTCCGGCCCTCAAAGCCAAATTCTTGAGTGCTTACACATACAAGTAACCTGCTCACTTCAGGACATTAATATTGCATACCTTGAAGCTTTCAGCAGTTATCCTGCAAAAGCAAGGATCCTTTGAAAGATCTCATTTTTGACCATAGATTGAAAAAGTTCAGTGTCACAGGCCTTTCTTCAACCCCACCATCTGTGACTACAGACAAAGTCTGTCCTTAGTCGCTAATAATCTTTTGGCATTGATGACTACAGCTATGGAGAAACATACTTCACATGCAAGCCACATCTTAATGGATCTTAAATTAGTAGAGCTAAATTTAGAACACTTTAACATATACCTGATGGTCTCAGTAAGTGGAAATAATGGCTTCTGTGGCACTGGCTGGGTAGATAAAGCTTCATGTCTGAACTGCACTTGTATAAGTGCCTGATAGCGTGAAAGCATAAGTGATTTCAACTGTGATCACAGTCCAGACCTCAGCATGGGAGCAACGTAGAGGACATTAATGCTGATATAAATATAATATTAAGCAAGAGAACCATTTCTGGAACAGTGGGAACTGTTTCTGTTATAAAAGGAAATAAGAATATACTTGTTTTATAGTGTTACTGTTCTCCAATACAAAATTTATAATTGTGTTTTATATGAATAATACAAGGCTGTTAATATGAAAAATAAAAGATGAAATAACAAACTAAGGAATGTGATTTTAAATATTTATAAAAGATAGGGAACAATATTCTTTCTGTTTAAGGAGGATTTTTAAATAAAAATTTCAATATTTCAAAAAAGTTAAAAGTCCTATATCTGGCACACAAAAGAAATACAGATGGCAAGTAGACAGTTTGAAGAAACTAGCCATAATAGAAAAATAATTTTTAAAGGATAGAATTTTTATCAAATTTTGTGTCTTAAAAGTTATTGAAATTTGTCATGGGATAGAGGAGGATATTGATAGAATAACTTCCTGGAAGACATAATTTCATTTCTAGAATTAACACTGTTATTAATACTGACATACATTTAATTATCTAGAGAGATTAACCTGGAATTTTTGAATTACTATTAAATTAAAAGTAGCATACATGTCCAATAATAGGAAATTGTAAGTTTTTTTTAACTTTCATAGATATTCCCTTAACTGATAATGTACCACATATTGTTATAAGTTCTCAGAAAGATACTATTTTTATGAATTCATTTGTGCCAGATAATTTCAGTGAAATATGTATAATTTAAACTTTATAATTACATACATGATTAAAAATTCCATCCAGTTATATGCATCAGAAATATTTATTTCAATTTTTATGACAAAACTGAGGCATATGAGCTTAACTTGTCCACAATTTTATTTTATTTTTGAGACAGGGTCTCACTTTGTAGTTCAGGCTGGCCCTGAGCTTACTATGTAGCCCAGGCAAGCCTCAAACTCAGCAATCCTCCTGCCTCTGCCTCCTGATTACAGGAGTGAGCCACCATGCCCAGCACTGTGGGGTGTGGTACTGATTGCTAGTGCACGTGAGTCACCACAATATCATATCATTGTATGTGGTTACTGGGATCAAACCAGGGACCTTGCACTTGCTAGACAGGTGGTGGAACCACTGAGCTAAATTTCTGGGCCTGCCCATAATTTTATATTAAGTATATATGGTATCTGGAAGAAAATCCTAAAGCACATATTTATTGTAACTAAATGATCATAATGATAATAATAATAAAAAGATACTATCCATGTACTTTTTGTCACTGTGATTCTAGGACTTTTATATTGTTAAAATAATAGTGCAATTATTGTATTCTATCAAGTGGCAAAACCTTGAAACTGTATGGGTAGATCAAATAACTCATCAAATTTTCCAGTTAGTAGGAGGAAATCAGGATAAAAATTACTAGGCTTATTCCAAAGAATATATTGAGAAGTCATGATTTCAGAGAAAATATACTAAAAAATTATGTGAAAAGTATATTCACAATTATTTCTAAAATTTTTGTAGTTTGTAAAATATTAAACATTTGAAGATACTGAGTAATATTTGTACAGATTATTATTAATTTATACAAAGAAATTAAAATTTATATTGTAACTTTACAGAAATTTTATGTGCTAGTTGTTAAAATATAAGCCACATAAGAGCACATACTGCCTTTCTTGAAAAGTAAAGGAACAAATTCTTCATTTACTCATGATATTTTAAAAAAACATAAATGGAAAACAGAGGTGTGATATAAAATTAAAAGATTTATAAAGTGAAGTTATATCTAAAAATCTTTCATTAACTCTTTACTAAATAGTACAAGCCAATATTTGGAGAAGAATTAGGTTATATAAAACCAATAACTAATAAATCATATCTGACATCACAGATTATTTCAATAGATTTAGAGTTTTGTGTTATTCCTAATTTTTAATCTTACTCAGAATAATGGATAGGAACTTTATTTCTTTCATACTGATGGAGTATCATAGTGACATGCAACTCAATAGAAAAAACAAGTACAAAATAAAATCTTATGAAAATTTTAAAAAGACTCTCAAAATAAAAATGTCTAACATACAGAGAGGATGATGTTTAGAATTTAAGAAAATAACACACTGTTATTACATACATAAGCTATGTAATAGGAAAAGCTGGGAAACAATGATATTAGATAAAATGTTTCTTAAGAGAAAAAAATCTATGATGAAAAAGAACAGGCATTTATATTACTATAATTATTAACATATTTATATTATACATGTATTCATATGTAGTTTATACTCATAAAAATGTACAATTTATGATACAGTTATAAAACTTCTAAATATATATGAACACTCACAAATCTCGGTAAAATAAAACAAACTGCTGCAGTATGAAAGACTGACCAAACTTAACATCAGTGAACTTCAAAAGTATGTTTTAAAACTTTGAACAAACAAATAGGCAAACATACAAATACCCAGCCTCACACACATACTCTGTTTCCTGTCAGATAAATAATTCATGGAAAAGTTTGTCTTGGATAATTGAAAGCCTGATGTTCACATTGAATATACGAATATATTCAATATAGTATATATAGACTTATTTACCTAAAATACTTTTACTATAAAAATAACAGCATTTTATTTTGTATATTCCCCTGGAAGAAAAATAAATCTTGGTAATGTATTAGGCACCAAAAATTTTATCAACCTTATTTTCAATTTTATTTCATAGAGGCTATATAACTGCAGCAATAATTCATTGAAATATATATTACCTTCCAGGTAAAGCTCTTACCAGAAACATAACCTGTTGGGAACAATCATGTTTGGGAGAAATAATTAGAAGGTCAAAACTGACCTGGCCTTCCTGCAGACAGACTTTGGACTTAACCATGTTGCAAAAGAATCCTGTTTGGGAGGAATAATTGGAACACCCCTTCCTGGTTGCATATGACTTTGGACACAGCTCACCTTCACCCTGGAGAACAACAAGGACTCTGGTCGTCCCACATGCTGTGCTGCTTCAAGGTGGAGCTGCTCCATTGCCGGTGTTTAGCCTGCCTTCTGAGTCTTTGTTACAGTTTTGTTATTAGAGAGGTGCTGAATAAAAGTGTGGCAGGTTGGGACCTGGGTCTTTTGCTACCCAGAGTAGTAGGATCAGGCCCGAGCTCAGTTTCTATAAGCTGTATATTATTTCGCTGTGTGCCTTTGACTCACGGGAGACTAAAACCTAAATCCAGAGGTCCTAGTTACGTTCCTTTCCCCTGGATCCCACAATAATCAAATAAGAGAATCTATATACTGTAATTTTAAGTGATTACTATAGTATGTAAGTGTCTTGGGATCAAATAATTAAAACTACAAATGGCAATTTTGAAGTAACTATAAATTATTATCAATAAGATATTGTTGATTAAAACTAGATATTAGGGCCAGAGATTTAGCTCAGTGGATTCAGCACCTGCCTAGCAAGCAAAAGGTCCCTGGTTCCTTCCTTGGTAACCATATACAACAATGCTAGGCGTGGTGGCTCACACCTGTAATCCCAGAACTCAGGAGGTGAGGCAGGAGGATTGCAGAGTACGAGGTTTGCCTGGGCTACATACTGAACTCAGGCCCCGCCTTGACTATAAAGTGAGACTCTGTCTCAAAAAAAAAAAAAAAAAAAAGTATAAGAAGCAGAAAACTGGTTTTGTTTTGTGAAACCCACTTTAATGATCACAAGCTGAATCAGTAATATCAATATGTCAAAATTCAATGTGAATACAATAGATACATTAAAACTCATATGGAAGAGTTTTACCTAGCCTGTTTTCCAACAGGCTTATTATTTCTGTTTTAATGTTTAAGTTTCGGATCCACTGTGAGTTTAGTTTTGTGCATGGTGAAAGAGATAGGTCTAGCTTTAGCTTTTGGCAAGCTAAAGCCCAGTTTTTCCAGCAACATTTGTTAAAGAGGCTGTCTTTCTTCCATTGGGGATGTTTGGCCCCTTTGTCAAAGATAAGGTGGCTTAGTGTATCCGGAGTTGTTTCTGGGACTTCTAATCAATTCCACTGGTCTTCAGGTCTGTTACTTTGCCAGTACCATGCAGTTTTTATTAAAGCAGCTTTATAGTAGAGTTTTAAATTGGGGATTGTAATACCCCCTGCCATGTCATGGTTGCTTAGAATTGTTTTTGCGATTCTAGGTTTCTTGTGTTTCCAGATGCTGGCGTGGCTGTGGGAGAAAGGAACCCTTCTCCACTGTTGGTGGGATTGCAGACTTGTGCGACCAGTGTGGAGATCCGTGTGGAGATTTCTCAGAAAACTAGGACTAGGGGGTCCCATTTGACCCGGCTATCTCCCTGCTAGGAATATACCCAAAAGAATTTTAAAAATCACATTGGAAAGACAGATGTACACCCTTGTTCATAGCAGCTCAGTTCGTGATAGCTAAATCTTTGAAATAACCCAAATGTCCATCAACTGGAGAGTGGATAAAGAAGATGTGGTTGCTGGGCGTGATGGCTCATGCCTGTAATCCCAGCACTCGGGAGGCAGAGACAGGTGGATTGCTGAGTTCAAGGCTTGCCTGGGCTACATAGTGAGCTCAGAGCCATCCTGAACTACAAAGCAAGACCCTGTCTTAAAAAAAAAAAAAAAGTGTTTTTTTTTATGAAATGGAGTATTACTCTCCCATAAAGA
>PVIC010030453.1:0-21915 GCA_004025085.1 Thryonomys swinderianus
TTTTTTTTTTTTTTTAGACAGGGCCCCACTTTGTATTTCAGGCTGGCCCTGAGCTCACTATGTAGCCCCAGGCAAGCCTCAAACTCAGCAATCCTCTTGCCTCTGCCTCCCCGAGTGCTGGGATTACAGCTGGGAGCCACTATGCCAGGCGGGACCTCGTTTTATTAAAAAGCTTTGGCAATGCCTGCCTTGCAAATGCAAAGTGCTGAGTTTGATTCTCCAGTACCGGAGGTTGAGGAAGAGAGATTTTGCACAGCAAGAGAAGCCACTAACAGAATGAAGAGACAATCCACAGCATGGGAAAATATTTTTACCAGCTATTTATCAGACAAAGGACTACTATCCAGAATATATAAGAACTCAAAAAAATCAGAACATCCAAATTTAAAGATCAATTAAAAATGGCCATCAGAAATAAAGACACTTCTCAGATAAAGATGTAAAAAGAGGGCCGGAGGATTAGCTCAGTGGTTCTGGCGCCTGCCTCGCAAGCGCAAGGTCCTGAGTTCGATCCCCAGAAACCACATACATTGCTGGGTGTGGAGACTCATGCCCACCAGCAATCAATACCACATACCACAGTGCCAGGCGTGGTGGCTCATGCCTGTAATCCCAGCACTTGGGAGGCAGAGACAGGAGGATTGCTGAATTCGAGGTTTGCCTGGGCTACATAGTGAGCTCAGAGCCAGCCCAAACTACAAAGCGAGACCCTGTCTCAAAAAAAAAAAAAAAAAAAAAAGATGTAAAAAGAGCAAATATTTGAAAAATGTTCAATATCACTGGTCATTTGAGAAATGGAAAGTAAACCAAGGCTAAGATTATATCTCACTACAGAAAGAATTCCTGTTATTAAGAAATCAACTAGTAACAAATTGTAGACGGGCTGTGGGGAAAAGGGAACTCTTCTCCGCTGTTGGTGGGAGTATAGACTAGTACAACCACTATGGAAATCAGTGAGGAAATTAATCTAGAACCAGAGGTTCCATTTGACCCAGAGGCAGATTGGAGCTGGTATTTTAGCCTCAGTTTTGATTATTTTCCAGGTAGGTCTTATTTTCAGGGAATCAGTAGCTAAAGTATTCTATTACTTACAACAAGAAATGATACAGTTAAGAATGTTCAGTGCCCACAGGATTTTTTTTTTTTTTTGAGACAGGGTCTCGCTTTGTAGTTCAGGCTGGCTCTGAGCTCACTATGCAGCCCAGGCAAGCCTTGAACTCAGCAATCCTCCTGTCTCTGCCTCCCGAGTGCTGGGATTACAGGCATGAGCCACCACGCTTGGCCCCCACAGGATTTTTTAAAAATTTTCCTCAGTGGAAGGAAAACAATGAGTGAATGTGTGTGTGTGTGTGTGTGTGTGTGTGTAACTGTGTTGGTTTTCTACCTGAAGAGCAACATTAAGGAGAAAATGAAACAGAACATAAAGGAAAGAGCAGAAGGAAATAAAATAACATACATAGTCTGAGTATTATCTAGATGTCTGAAGGGCAGGGCAGAGCAAATATTGTCTGGCTGAATGAAACAATGAATAAATAAGGCAACAGGAAGGCAGGTTGCTCACAGCTCATTTGCACACTGAGGAGAACCTTGTAGTCTGCTAGCCTCAGCTTTTGGATCATGTTGTTGTTTCTTTACTTGCTTGTTGAGCCATGATCTTGCTTTCCATGTTGGAGTTTAAACTCAGTTTTGTTAGCATCTGCTGCTGTGAGAAAATAACAGAACATAAAGGAGGAAAAGTCTGCTTTGGCTTGGAGTTCAGTTTCAATCCACAGTTGCCTGGACACCTTGTGGGGAGGTAGTATAGTACACTATGGTGTAGTGTGTGTAGTATGGCAGAGGCACTCACCCCATGGTCTCAGAAAGTACAGAGAGTAAGAGTTTACCTCTAATACCCTCCATGGCATGATCCAATGCTGTCATCTCCTTTCACAATGCCCACTCTTCCTAATGCCTCCACCACCTCCCAGTAGTGGTGGTGGGAATGACAACACTCCAGATCCAAACTGTAATACCAGGGCTGGACACATGTTAAGCATGTTTGCTCCCACTGAGCTGCCTCACCTCCGCCCTTCTTTTATACTTCCCACTCTATGCTACTAAAGCACTGCCCTCAGCCCTAGGAAAAACTCAAATTATAGCAACTCAAAGTCTGTGTGTCAGGGACTATAAACTCTGTCAGGGCAGGCACGGTTTTGCAATCTTAATATCTTCCACATAGTAGGTGCTAATTAGTTTTTGCTGACCAACTACTGGATTATTATATCCATTTAATTGCCTAAAATACTTGGCTAGGAAAAGAGCACAAACTTTTGACTATCCAACTTTTTTTTTCCTGTACTGCAGAATGAGCCCAGAAAACACTTAGCTAAATCCCGAACCCTCTGAAATTTTTTTTTTTTTTAGATAGGGCCTCGTTTTGTAGCTCAGACTGGCCCTGAGCTCATTATGGAGCCCAGGCAAGCCTCTAACTCAGCAATCCTCCTGTCTCTGCCTCCTGAGTGCTGGGATTACAGGCATGAGCCACCATGCCCGGCACTGTGGTATGTGGTATTGATTGCTGGTGGGCATGAGTCACCACAACCAGCATTGTATGTGGAAACTGGGGATTGAACTCAGGACCCTGCGCTTGCGAGGCAGGTGCCGGGACCACTGAGCTAAATCTCTGGCCCCCTTTGAAATTTTTTTTTTCTTTTTTGAGACAGGGTCTCGCTTTGTAGTTCAGGCTGGCTCTGAGCTCACTATGTAGCCTAGGCAAGCTTCAAACTCAGCAATCCTCCTGTTTCTGCCTCCCGAGTGCTGGGATTACAGGCGTGAGCCACCAAGCCCAGCATTGTGGTATGCTGTGTTGATTGTTGGTGGGCATGTCTCCACACCCAGCATTATATGTGGTTACCGGGGATCGAACTTAGGTCCTTGCGCTTGCGAGGCTGGCGCCGGAACCACTGAGCTAACCCTCCAGCCCTGTTTTTGCTAATTTTTGAGTTAGGTTTTTATCAAGTAGACGGGTGTATTAGACTAATCAGGTATGTGATTTGCAAATATCTTCTCTCATTCTGAGAGTTGTCTTTTTATTGCCTTAACAGTATTCTTTAAAATACACAAATTTTTAACTTTGATGATATCCAATTTGTACTTTCTTGGGGGCTTTTGTGTTATATCTAAGAAATTGTTACCTTTTTTTTTTTTTTTTTTTTTTGAGACAGGTCTCACTTTGTAGTTCAGGCTGGCCCTGAGCTCACTATGGAGCCCAGGCAAGCCGCCGCGAACTCAGCAATCCTCTTGTCCCTGCCTCCCCGAGTGCTGGGATTACAGGCGTGAGCCACCATACCCAGCATTGTGGTATGCGGTGTTGATTGTTGGTGGGCGTGAGTCTCCACGCCCAGCATTATATGTGGTTACCGGGGATCGAACTCAGGACCTTGCGCTTGCGAGGCAGGTGCCGGAACCACTGAGCTAACCCTCTGGCCCCAATTGTTACCTAATTTAAGGTTACAGGTTTATACCTATGGTTTCTTTTATCCTTTAGCTCTTACATGGAAGCCTTTGATCTGTTTTGAGTTTTATGGTTCTACATACCATGTAAAGGTACAATTTATATCTATATATCTTATTTATTTTTATCCATTTTGGTACATTGTCTATACACATGATCACACTCAATATTGGGAATTTGTACCAGTATATGACACGATTTAATTCTCATTTTCCCCATTCCCCTGCCCACCCCAAAGACATAGCTTTGTTTTGCTTTTTTTAATTACCATCACATTTTTTCTTTACCCCCATTACTCACCCCTCCACATTTCCCTTTGAATATTTTCTATTTCACAATATTCATCCTACATTCTAGAACTCATTAACATCTTCAGTTTCTCATACCAGAGAACAGATATGATATTTACCCATCTATGACCTATTTCACTTATGAGTGTGTCCTTAAGATATGTTGATCTGAGTGTAAATGACTCACACTTAGCTTTTTTTTTTTTTTGAGACAGGGTCTAGCTTTGTAGTTCAGGTTGGTCCTGAACTCACTATGAAGCCCAGTCGAGCCTCAAACTCGCAGCAATTGTTCTGCCTCTGCTTCCAGAGTGTTGGGATGACTGGTGTGAGCCGCCACAACCGGCACTGTGGTACGTGGTACTGATTGCTGATGGGTGTGAGTCACCACACCCTGTACTGTTATATGTGGTTTCTGGGGATCAAACCAGGGACCTTGTGCTTGAGAGGCAGCCACTGAGCTAAATCTCCAGCCCCTGAATTTTATTTTATTTTTTTAAAGTTAAGAAGGGCCAGGGATTTAGCTCAAGTGGAAATGTGTCTACCTTGGAAGCAGAAGGGCGTGAGTTAGATCCCTGGTACCGCAAAACAAACAAAAGTTAAGAAGGCTTGTATATCATGTCATTTTAAATTGGAATACATGATTGGAGGAATGACGACATCCTGTTAGTTCATGTTTTGTGATTTAAATGATGGTTCCCAGTTGATATTTAACCTCAATGCAGTAAGAAGTGGCCTTGTGAAAGCTAGTCATGGTAGCTTTGTTCTCACAAATGTGACTGCACCTATATCAGAGCTCATGGTTGAAGGAAGTATTGTGCCGCCTGTTTGTCTTTGCTGCTATGTGAAGACCTTTTGTGTGTGTGTGTGTGTGTGTGTGTGTGTGTGTGTGTGTTCCCTCCTCTGGAGGCAGCAATGCCCTGCCACAGGAAGCAGAGAGCAACCTTCACCAAATTCAGTGCCAACATGTTAGTCTCATACTTCTCAGTTGCCAGAACAAACAGAAACATATTTCTGTTTATAAATTACCCAGTCACAGAGTATTTTGCTGTACCAGAACAGAGGAAGAAACATGTTGTTCTCATATCACAGGGAATCTCAGGTGCTGAGAGCAGACCATTTTTCTGATGCTAATACCTCATCGCTGTGGTTCTTTGACAAATTACCAGGTTGCTGGAAGAATCAAGGAAGGCAATGATTATAAAACCTCTCACATATACCCAATAAGGAATGTTACGAAAATAACAGTTAAGTGTTTTGGTTTCAGTTACACAACTAATATCCAGAAGACCTCAAGCTGGCTTCAGACTGTAAAATTTTGTTTAAAATGCTAAAAACGGCCTAAAACATTGATTTAACCAGCAGCTTTGTGTTTCAAAACTGCTTCAGAATAAAACTTGGCTTGCCTTGGTCTAATGACACCCTGATCATTATAATATTCCTGAAACTTCTGCTTCTCTGACACCTATAGCTCCCTTCATGTTTAGTACTATTCCTTCTCAGAGGGAAGACCTTTTTCTACAGGCTGGCCCTGAGCTCACTATGTAGGCTAGCCTCAAACTCAGAGCAGTCCTCCTGCCTCTGTGTCCTGAGTGCTGGGATTACAGGCGTTGTGGTGTGTAGTTACTGGGGATCGAACTCAAGACCCTGCGCCTGCAAAGCAGACACTAGAACCACTGAGCTAAGCAGGAAGACTTGTTTTGATCTTGCCTCCAGAGTGATGCTGAAGTACAAGCTGCTGAGACCAGCACTCCTCCACACATCACCGCTGTACCCAGCCTAGTGCTAAGAGCAGTGCTTGATTTTTAGTCGGTGGTCAGAATGTGTTTAGAAGCCAGGGGAGTCACTGTGAAGGGTTACTGTGAAAAACTGAACAGCACCCTTTCCACTCAACTTCCTGCTGCAGCAATACAGCACCTATTTCCTCAGTAACAAAGCTGATCACTAAGGATAGTCCTTCCTCTTCTCACCCTGTGACTCACCAAGTCTTTTCCTTTTTCACACCTATTGAGAGGTGCACTGCTGCAGCCCTAGTACCATTTGATAGTCCTGGGGGTGGTAGTAAACTGCTAGGTGTTCTGAGCTATTACGATAAGGTCATTATTGTTATCATTTCATTTAATCCTAAACAACTTTATTGAGCTGGGGATACAGCTGAGTCGCACAGTACCTGCCTAGAAGGCCAAACCCCTGGGTTCAACCCCTCCACTCCCACCCCTGCACCAAACAATTTAAAAAAAAAAACCACACTTATCTGGGATCTTATGACTAGCAGCAGGGCCATCTTCCAAAATTCCACATCCACGCACCAGCCATCTCTCTGCGGTTCTTCGCCTGACTAGACCCAGCCTCTCCTCTTGTTCCTGGCCAATTCACTGTTTACTTTCTCTTCTAAAACGAAAACCTGCCGGCTCTGTCCCTTAAGACGGCTCCGCCCTCTTTGCGCTCGCTAGCAGTTCACCTCGCCAACCTGCTACCTTTCAACACTTAGCTCCTAGAACTCACTCATCACCAAAGTTGTCCTTTCAGGGCTTACCTGTGCCATTCCCCAACCCATCCCGTAGAAATACCTGGAGAAAAAGCTGACAGCGCAACGCTGTTCGTCAACCGAATCGTTGGAAAGCAAGCCTGGTTTATTTTTGGCAAGTGTCACAGACAAGAAGTGCGAGATCTCTGCTCGGGCTTCCATCAGACCGAAGACAACGCACACACCTAGTTCTCGTCACCTCTGGGTCGAGTGCCCGATCCCCTCGACGGGTCGCCCCCCCAAGCTGGCTCCATCAGTGTCCCCGCAAAGCTTACTGTCTCGCTGCCGGCCACCGCCAACTTCGGGACCTCTGAGGGCTCTTTCGGGCGCTCGGCGCCCCACTCGGCAGCCGAACCCCCTGAGTGGCGAGTGGCAGCCGAGACCCGAGTCCGGACCCGCCCGCGGTGTGGCCCCGCAACCTATGCTTTTCGGGGCGTCAGGGCGGGGGCCCGAGAGGCGCCGTCTGTGACTGAGCGCTCAGAGCCGGTTACATGCGTCCGGCCGCAGAGGCCCGCGCCCGCGCCCCGCTCGGCTCGCGGAACACACCGCACTAAAGGCCCGTAGCCGCAGCGCGAACCGAGCCACGCGCCGGTAGCGAGCTGCGGGGAGGGAGGGCGGCGGCGAGGGCCCAGGCGGGACTCCGGAGTCAGCGCCCGTCTCGCGATCCGGATCCTTCGGGTCGCCGCCCGCTCTCCGTCTGGCTGCGCGGCCTCCAAGCGGCAACCCCAGGCCTGTCGCACGGGAGGGGGCGGGGACGGGCCGCCGAGGCGCGCGGGGCGGGGCGGGAGCAACGCGGCGCGGCGGGCAGCGAGCTCGGCATTCGAACCTCCCTCGCAAAGACAGTCTCCGCCCCACAATGCACCGCGGCGGGCAGCCTTTGAAAAAGCGGCGCGGCTCATTCAAGATGGCGGAGCTCGACCAGTTGCCTGACGAGAGTGAGTAGCACCTCCAAGCGCTCCCCTCTTCCCGCTGGCCGCCTTCTCTGCGGCTGTCCGGGTTGGAACGGGTGGCCGTGCCCTCTGTCCGGCCGGTGGGCCGCCTGCCAGCCCTGCCGCGGTCTCCTAGTCCTCCTAACCCGGTGTTGCCGCCGCGTCGCTTCCTTTGTTATGGTGTCTGTGTGTTGGTTTCTGGGGTTGTATGAGCGCCAGGGCCGGAAGCCGAAAGCCTGGTGGTACAACCAGTGCCGGGCGAAGGCAGCGGCAGTTCCCCTGGCGCGACCTCGGCCCGCGGCGGAGGTGGGGAAGAGCGGCCCCGGGACGCGGGGGACGCCGCCGGGTTATGTAACGCGCCCGTCCGGGGCCAGGAGGCTCGGCGGGCACCGGCCGGCCACGGCCGCACCTTCCTGCCCGGCCCCTGATCGCGCTCGGTGACAGCGCCTGGCTCTCGGGGACCGGTGCTCTGTACCCTGGAAGCGCCTCTGTCGGAGGCTGGCCCCTTCCCCTGGGACCACAGGTGGCTGGTGAACCTTTCCAGAGATGAGCCAGACTGCACACTCAGGGTTCAGGTGGCCCCATCCCACAGACTTTCTTCTGCGTGGTTGTATCTTGGGAACCAGAGGAATGTCTTTCCACACAGATGTGATGAGCACACATACGTGTACCCCGATGTGGCTGACATACACTCCGGGGCATTGCCTCACTTAACCAGTTCACTCTCACCTCTGAGACCTGGATCCTCATTGTGTGGAGTCAGAAAAAGCACTAGTTCTGTAGTTGAAGGACAATGGAACTTAATTATGTAATTTTAAGTATTGTACAAATCATATAGAAAGGCAGATATTTCATTATAGTTAACCACAGAGCAGTCCTGAATCCACCCTCCCTATTGGGTTTATCAAATATATCACTTGGGGAGAACTTTAATATAATAAAAACAAAAGGCTTAATTAATTAAACGTTTCTACATGCAAAGTATAGACTTTAAAGATGAGCACTCAAAATACTGCCAATGCTGCTTGGTTTGTGGAGTCATATAGTCTTAATATATTATGAAGTTATCAAGCTGGTGAAAAGGTGTATTTTAAATGTTTGTGTTTTAAATTTTATCTAGACTAATGCTAAGTCCCAAAAAACTTTCTCACTGATGGAAATGTTCTCTGGCAGTACACAACAGGGTAGCCACTAGCAAGTGAGGGGCCATGAAGCACTTCAAAAGCAGCTGGAGTGAGTGAGAAACTGAACTTTCAATTATCTTAATTTAATTTTAAATAGCTGATATCTACCTGTTTGAGTGGGCATAGCTATAGACTGTCCATGAGTTATATTGTTTCTTGTTTAGAGAATACAATGGATTGTGATTTAGGATGCTTATAAGGGGCCAGGGATTTAGCTCAATGGCACCAAGCCTGCCTCACAAGCTTGAGGTCCTAAATTCAATCCTCTGTACTACAAAAACAAACATGCTTAGGGTGCTTATAAAGGCCTAATAAATAAATAAATAAATAAATAAATAAATAAATAAATATTAAATATAAATAAATATTAGGTCATTATAAGTAAAAAAGCCTAATAAGCACAACGTGCTTGTCATCCAAAAATGTTTTTCTTATTTAGGTTCTTTGTAAAGACTTGGGATTTAGGCC
Source organism: Thryonomys swinderianus (assembly GCA_004025085.1). Taxonomy (NCBI): domain Eukaryota; kingdom Metazoa; phylum Chordata; class Mammalia; order Rodentia; family Thryonomyidae; genus Thryonomys; species Thryonomys swinderianus. The sequence goes on from PVIC010030453.1 coordinate 8,889, forward strand.
AAAGTTCAAATTCCAGCCATACTCTCATCCAGTGTAACTTAGTCATTTATATCACTGTGTGACTTCTGTCATGGTTGGATGTGTATACCCCTCCCACAAGGCTCATTGTGTTGAAGGCTTGGTCGAAGGGATTTGGTCATGAGGGTTCTTACTTAATCCACTAATTGGATCATAATTTAATGGTATTAAGCATAGGTGATGGAAACTGGAAAAGATTCTAGTTGAAGGGAATGGATCTTGGGGGAATGACCTGAGAATTGTGTTTTATCCTGGGCTTCTTCTCTCTGACCTTCTCATTCTCCACTTCCTGGCTACCATGAGAGGAGCAGCTTTCCTCCTCTATCCCCTCTGTCATATTTCTGCCTTGCCACAAGCTTAAAGGCATGAGAACCAAGTGACCATGGACCAACACTGAGCCAAAATAAATCTTTTTCCTCTAAATGAATTGGTCTCGGGTATTTGATGACAGCAACTAAAATCTGACTGACATAACATTTCTAGTACATTGGTTTTGGAGGAGCCTGCATGTGAGTTTGTGAGGAATATTTTGTTTAGCTAGACTTTACCTTCATTGAAAGGCATTACCATACCTGGTGTGTTATAGAGTGCTACAAATTGAATATATGTAAATACTTGATTTATATGGGATTGAATGTGGAATAACAGGTGTAATTAAAGTGGAGCAGGGCCTGGTGTGGTGGCTCATGCCTGTAATCCCAGCACTCCGGAGGCAGAGACAGGAGGATTGCTGAGTTTGAAGCTTGCCTAGGCTACATAGTGAGCTCAGAGCCAGCCTGAACTACAAAGTTAGACCCTGTCTCAAAAAAAAAAAAAGTAGAGCAGGATCTTGAAAAGGGAAATCACTTCCATTTGACACTGGAATGTTTTTTTGCCAAGTTTAGTCAAGGGAACAAGTAGCTAATATATTAGCTAGTAGGCACCAAAACATCAATAATAAAAGGTGTCATTAATTGAGCACTTATTATAAGTTGATGCTGTATAAAGCATATTACATGTATTTGCCTGTTTAATCTTCAGTTTTAGATGTCACAGTACTTGACTTTATATGTGAGGAAACTGAAGTTATCTTTAGCCTAATTCTTTTCTCTGAGCTCTCTTTCTATTTCTTAGATGCTTCAGAGGCCCATCAAACTTCAGAGCTCAAAATCTACCTCATGACCCCACCCCAGGACATAAATATTGGCAGGGGTTGCTATCTTTTTTTTTTTTTTTTTTTTTTGAGACAGGGTCTCGCTTTGTAGTTCAGGCTGGCTCTGAGCTCACTATGTAGTCCAGGCAAGCCTTGAACTCAGCTATCCTCCTGTTTCTGCCTCCCAAATGCTGGGATTACAGGCGTGAGCTACCACGCCTGGCGCTATCTTTTTTTTGAGAAAGGGTTTCTCTTTGTAGTTCAGGCTGGCCCTGAGCTCACCATGTAGTCCAGCCAAGCCTCCAACTCAGCAGTCCTCCTGTCTTTGCCTCCCAAGTGCTGAGATTACAGAAGTGAGCCACCATGACCAGTACTTGGTATGTATGTGGTCTGATTGCTGGTGGGCATGAGTCGCCATGCCCAGGATTATTGTATGTGGTTACCGGGGATTGAGCCAGAGACCTTGGCTTGCCAGGCAAATGCTAGAACCACTGAGCTAAATCTCCAGCCTGGGGGTAGGTATCATAATGAATTGCTTTACTATGTATTCAACTGGCAGAGGTGAAACCTGGAGGTTATCCTTGATCCTTTTCTCTTTCACTTCCCTTGTTTAAACCTTTACCAAGTCTTGGAACTTTATCTCAATTTTGCCTACTTCTACCATCACTTAGCTCAAGCTGTCACTATCTCTTTTCTATCGGAACCACTTCTGTTTCCCATTAATCCATCCCCTACCACTTACAGGCCAAAGAAATCCTTTCAAAATGTACATATGTTCTCCAGGCTCCCTTTTCTGCAGGGCTTTTGCAAATGCTGTTTTCTAATGCTCTCTACTCTCATTTCCAGTTAACTTCTACTTATCCTTTAATTCTCATTTTAAGCTTCTTCAAAGTTATTCATTCTGCTAGACTTAATTATGTTTTCTTTAATCTTTTTATACCACTGTGTAACTTCTGAATTGCAGCTGTCACAGTTGCAGTTTTCCATTTATGTGATTCCCATGCACTGTTTGTTTTTTCTTCTGGTTGCCTCCCTGTTCCATGCTATGATACCATCTGGCCTACTCCTCTGGCCTTTTATCACTCAACTTCACAGCAAATATAAGGCCACCCCCTTCTTTTTCTTTGAATAATATAAATTAATTTCTCAGGTTTTTTTCCTGCTCTCCCATGGTTCTTTTCAGATGTTGCTCCTTTGAAAACTCTTATCTTACGTAAAGTAACCCTCCCACACAAATATAATCCATTTCATTTGCTTTAGAGCAAAACTGCCATGAACTGTAATTATTATTTTATGTGCTTATTTTGTGTCTCTTGTAAAATGTAAACTCTCCCCTACGAGCAGAGGCTTTGTCTTATTCCTTGGGGTTACCTCAGGCCCCAAAACAGTGTTTTTGGCAAGCATACAGTAAATACTGGTCAAGTGAATGAATGAGCATACCTAGTTAGAGTGAGTATAGCCAAGTAGAGTGAAAGTCTAATCAGATTTATCTCCCTGTAAAATTATATTCTTAGCCTGATAATTTGTGGTTGACCATAGGAAACATGAACAGTAATCAATGAATGAAAATTAGAAAAGTACTGTGTACACTATTCTACACTTACTTACTTTTCATTTAACACATAAAGAAATGGAAGCACATAGGGTCAGTAATTTGGGAAAGGCCTCATACCGAAAAAGTGATGGAGCCAAGATTCAAACACAGCGAGTCTTAAGTCTAGGTAGAATCTATTCTTTTGGTGTCTAGCAATACTGGCTTTCAAAAAAAGAAAAAAAATGACAGGGCAGAATTTCCTAAATATATTTCTTGCCTCATGGGGACAGGAGTGATTTTCATATGGCCTGTAACTTTTCCTTCAGACCCTGACTCAGTCTCACCTTTTGGAGAAGCTAATCATGAGCACCTTGCTGCTGTATCCTAATTGCGTCATGGAGAGACTGGTCTATGGTCATAGCTTTAGACTGTCACTGAATCAGCCAATAGTTACTACTTTTTCCTTAAATGAATTGCATTTCTCTCTTAATAGCAGTTTGTATATGTGTGCTGTCTATTTTGCTGCTTTCCGATTGTGTTGTATAGTTTGGAGCTTTTAAGCAAGATTTTATGGTATTTTAATACTCCTTGCCTGTGATTTCATTGCCTTTGTTCAGTGAACTTCAAAAAACATTTTTTTTTTTTTTTTGAGACAGGGAACTTCAGAAAACATTTTTTTTTTTTTTTTGAGACAGAGTCTCGCTTTGTAGTTCAGGCTGGCCCTCAGCGCACTATATAGCCCAGGCAAGCCTTGAACTCAGCAATTCTCCTGTCTCTGCCTCCTGAGTGCTGGGATTACAGGCGTGAGCCACCATGCCTGGCACTGTGGTATGTGGTATTGATTGCTGGTGGGCATGAGTCTCCACGCCCAGCATTGTTTGTGGTTACCGGGATCGAACTCAGGGCCTTGTGCTTATGAGGCAGGCACCGGAACTGCTAAGCTAAATCTCCGGCCCCCAACAAATATTTTTTCCCACTGATTGTCCTACTATCTCATACATTCTTTCTTTTATTCATACCCAAACCTGGAGCTCAGTGTTTCTCAAAGTAGATTTTCCCCGAAGAGCTTTATTAATAATGCTGACATGGTGGTACATGCTTGTAATAGAGGCTGAGGCAGGAGGATTGCTGAGGTAGGAGGATTGCTGAACTACATAGCGAGACCCTGTCTCAAAAAAACAAAATAATGATAATAATAATAATTATAGATTCTTTTTTATTTGTTGTTTTTTGAGACAGAGTCTTATATACTTCAAGCCAACTTCACTGTGACACCCATCTTGAATTTCATAGGAACTGCATGATCTGCGTAGGCTCTGCATAAGAAACTTTTTGGTTATTCTAATATACACTAAAGTTTGTTTTATCTAGTGAATCATTCTGTATTTATGCCAGTCCCTCTTGGTTGTTTTGATCTCCTTTTCCCAGCTGTGACCCTTAAGTACAGTATTAAGTACTTAAATTCTCAATTTTCAAGGCACTTCCTGCCTACAGTGACAGTCTCTGAATCAATTCCATTTGCTTTTTTTTCCACTATAAATTCTAATTTTCTCATTTCCTCCTCTGATCTTTGTCTTAATAAATGTCAGTTCCCCTTTTCATTTCTGGTACTAGTACCAGAACATTTGGAACGAGGACCAAAATTGTATCTGCCCCTACTTTTCTCTCTTTCAAAATGGTTTGTAACCAAAAAGATTCCTAAATTGGGCCAGGGATTTAGCTCAGTGGTTCCAGTGTCTGTCTTTCAAGTGCAAGGTCCTGAGTTTGAACCCCAGTAACCACACACCACAAATGTCAGGCGTGGTGACTCATGCCCACCAGCATTCAATACCACACACCACAGTGACAGGTGTGGTGCCTTACGCCTGTAATCTCAGCACTTGGGGGGCAGAGGCAGGAGGATTGCTGAGTTCCAGGCTTGCCTGGGCTACATAGTGAGCTCAGGGCTACCCTGAACTACAAAGTGAGACCTTGTCTCAAAAAAAATAAAAGATTCCTAAATAAGTTTATCTCTCTAGTTCTTCCTTATTCTATTTGAGTTTTGGTCTGCTGCTTGAAGTGTCTACTGGTTATTTCTAAGTTTATATTCCATCACTGCTTCAAAGTCAGCCTTACCAAACCTAAGTTGATCACTTTAATTCCAAAACCAATTCTTTTTCTCCCATTTTGATTATAAAATAATTATTGTTCTATTTTTACCTGTAGGCTCTTCAGCAAAAGCTCTCGTCAGTTTAAAAGGTAAGAATTACACCATTTTTGGTATGTCATAAACCAGAAATATAATGCATAAAATTAATTTGATATTATGTTCTTTTTATTCTCTTATGACTTACAGCTTTTAAGTATTGATATTTGCTGATAATTTAAAATTCATATCCTTTGAGAGAATTGATCTTCAGTTAGAAATTAAGAAAAAAAGTTGCTAAGGTTATTGACCAAAAAGAACCTAACATTTGAAGAAAAGAAATTTTTTTTTTTGGCAGTAATAGGTATCAAACTCAGGACCTTGTGCTTGCAAGACAGGCACAGTACCACTGAGCTAAATCCCCAGCGCAGGAAAATTTACTTATATTTATAACATTTATTAAACCTGTGCTGAGCTGTATGTTACCTTCTAAGTTATAATGCAAGTTCCCTAAAATAAAAGAATAATAGTACTTTTCTTTTTCTCAGGAAAAAACAAGATCTGTTCTTGCTATTTCTTTTGGTGGGCATATTAGACTAACCGTCTTAATAATGGTATTTTAGGGGACCAGGGATTGAGCTCAGTGGCACTGGGCTTGCCTTGCAAGCTCAAGGTCCTGAGTTCAATCCCAGGTACCCCCGAAAAACAAAAACATGCACAGTACTTAAATTTTACCTTTTTTGGTGGCATGGGAATTGAACCCAGATCTGCATTCAAGGCAAGTGCTTTACCACTGAGCTACATTCCTAGCTCTTTTTAAAATTTTATCAAAAGCCAGATGTGATGGTGTACACCTATAATTCCAAGACTGGGAAGGCCAAGACAGGAGGATTGCAATGAGTTTCAGTTTGAGGCCTGTCGGGTCTACATAGTAAGTTCAAGGGCAACCTGAACATAACTAGACCATGTTTCAAATAAACAAAAACAAGAATAACAAAAATTTTTTGACACTGCCATGTCACATTTCAAATTTTACGTCTTGGTTTTCTACTGGGTAAATAAGTAGGAAACCAAGCTAAATATTTTCAAAGGTTCATTAGTATTTTTAGTCAGTAGAGCTGCTATTTTATTCTTTGGATTGATGATTTTCTATATGAAGTCCTTATCTTCCAGAACCCCATTTTGTTTGCCTGGATGGATCAACTCCATCCTACCTCCTTTTTTTGTACTAGGGATTGAACCCAGCACATTGTGCATACATTCCACCCCTGTGCTGCTCTCTAATCTCCCCCACCTTTTTTGTGATTCTTTTTGTTGTTGCTTTTCTTTTTCTTTCTTTTTTTTTTTTTTGAGACATGGTCTCACTGTATAGTTCAGGCTGGCCCTGAGCTCACCATGTAGGCCAGGCAAGCCTCAAATTCAGCAATCCTCCTGCCCTTGCCTCCCAAGTGCTGGGATTAGAGGTGTGAGCCACACGGCTGGCAATGTGATTCTTAAAACACTCTCCCAAAAAAGTATTTTTTTCCCTCCATATATTAAACTCATTTCTCTTTTTCATTTTCTTTCCTTTTTTTTGCAATGGGTTTTCACCATGTTGTCTAGGCTGACCTTGTACTCCTGGGCTCAAGAGATGGTCTTCAGCCTCCCAGGTAACTGGTACTACAGGTATATGCCAGGCCAGAACTCTACAGCTATGCTTTTAGACCTGTTTCTCCTTTTTTAAAATTATACAACTAATACAAGTATCTTATACAAAAAAAAAAACCTAGAAAATAGCTAGAAAAAAATAAGAGTAACTATCCTTTATACACTGATAACAAATTCTTTCTCCATATAAAGATATATATGTGTATTATATATACATCTTTTTACGAAAATAAACTCCACTTTATTGACTGATTGATTGATTGATTGATTGAGACAGGATCTCACTTTGTAGTTCAGGCTGGCCCTGAGGATTTAGCTCAAGTAGCCCAGGCAAGCCTCCAACTCAGCAATCCTCCTGCCTCTGCTTCCCAAGTGCTAGGATTACAGGCGTGAGCCACCACACCTGTCATTGTGGTGTGTGGTACTGATTGCTGTTGGGCATGAGTCACCATGCTTGGCATTGTTGTATGTGGGTACCAGGGATCAAACTCAGGACCTTGTACTTGGCAAGGCAGGCACTGGAACCACTGAGCTAAATCCTCGGCCCAAAATCCACTTTATTTTTGTAATGTCTCATCAGTTACTTGACCAGATTTTTCCTGGTTGTGTACAACTTCAGAGACTTTTTTTTTTTTGAGACAGGGTCTCGCTTTGTAGTTCAGGCTGGCCCTGAGCTCACTATGTAGCCCAGTCAGGCCTCTAATTCAGCAATCCTCCTGCCTTTGCCTCCCAAGTGCTGGGATTACAGGCGTGAGCCACCACGCCCGGCACTGTGGTATGTGGTATTGATTGCTGGTGGGCGTGAGTCTCCAACGCTCAGCATTGTATGTGGTTACTGGGGATTGAACTCAGGACCTTGTGCTTACAAGGCAGGCGCTGGAACCACTGAGCTAACCCTCGGCCCCAAGACTTTTTTTTTTAAGTTAAAACAAATGCCATACCAGTTTCATTTTCATATATCAGAGGTCTCATATATTGAAGCAAAAACATTCATAAATGTGCTCTAAATTCAAAATTAAAATAGGATTTTTCTGTTTTTCACTGTCCCACTTTCAATTAAAATTGTACCAAAAATTATGAGATAGTTCATGGCAATTTGAATAGGAAAATTTATCAAAAGTAAAAACACAAGGAGAAAATGAAGCTATATGTTTCAATATAGATTTTTTTTTAGAAATTTTTGTTTTTTGAGACAGAGTATTGTTACATAGTTCAGGCTAATTTTGAACTCATTATGTAGTCCAAGCTGGCCTCGAACTCAATTATTTTCCTGCCTCAGCCTTCCAAGTACTGGGATTTCAATGATGTACTACCATGCCTGGGTCAGTATAGATATGTAATACTTTCAAAATGCATTATCTTACCAGATTATTTAGGGATTTGGTCAGAAAAACACAAATGAGATTTTTCATTTGTAATGCACTAAAAATGGGCCAAAGATTTAGCTCAAGTAGTATCGCACCTACCGTGGAAGCACAAGGGCCTGAGTTCAGTCCCCAGTACTGCAAAAAAATACAAACAAAAAGGATTGTAATAAACTAAAATTATATGATCTGTATTTTTTTCCACATTGGTATATGTTTTAGATACATGGCTATGAAAGAGGTAATGTTTGGGCTGGAGATTTAGCTCAGTGGTTCTGGTGCCTGCCTAGCAAGTGCACGGTTCCTGGTTAGATTCCCTAGTATCCACATACAACAATACCTGGTGTGGTGATTCACGCCCACCAGCAGTCGGTACTACATACCATAGCACTGGGCGTGGTGGCTCACGCCTGTCATCCCAGGACTCGGGAGGCAGAAGCAGGAGGATTGCTGAGTTTGAGGCTTGCCTGGGCTACATAGTGAGCTCAGGGCCAGCCTGAACTACAAGTGAAACCCTGTCTTAAAAAAAAAATAAAGAGGTAATGTTCATATTATAAAACCCTATGAACTGCATTTAAATTTATTAGAATTAATTATTCATTACAGAAGGAAGCTTATCTAACACATGGAATGAAAAGTACAGTTCTTTACAAAAAACCCCTGTTTGGAAAGGCAGGAATACAAGCCCTTCTGTGGAAATGGTAAGGATTTTATAATAATTGTAGCTAAATTGTATTAACATATGTAAGTTCTTGCAGCACAGTAAAATATTTCCAACGTTTTCCCAACCACAAACATTTGAATCTTCAAGTGTAATTGGGTAATAGTTGATCTTATTTAGATCAATTCTCTGTAGCCATTGTAATCTGATTATCATTATACATTTGTATAATATTCCTAGTTTCTTAAAATAGGAAAAACAAATGTCAACAACCCAGAATCACACTTTTATTAGGTATGGCAGAAAGTCCTTTGTGGCTCTTGTCCTTGGAAGAAAATATATAAATAAATGGTTGAGTATTAAGTCAAAAATAGTATATTAGGAAATGGGAAGTAGAGGTGACCATATATTTGCATGACTAGCAATTTTAAGACCTCTCCCCTGCCTCCCCACTCAGTCAGGTAGCCAGGAGTTTTAGAGATTAATGATGAAACAGCCCTGGCACTAGTCTAGGCAGCAATAGCAGTGGTGGGGCAACTGGCTATAATTAATGTGGTGGGCTTCCTCTCAGTTCCATCACTCTCATTTCTTCCTCCTTGGCTATCCATGGTCACAGGAGGGGGAAGGCAAAAGGAACTTGTCTGTTGGAGGTATGAGTTTAATTTCAGGGTTCTAGTCTTGACTTGTTGGGTGCTGCCTGTGTACTGTTATTCCTCTACCTGTATCCTTTCCAGTAGGCATGAAGACTTGGGGTAGTGGTGAGTATAGCCACCTTCCATGTAAACATGAAGGTTTCTCCTGAGTGGTGGGATCTTACTGGGATACAATTTCTGTTCTTTCTGTTCTTCAGAACTTTCAACCTATGGTGGGCTATAAATTTTATCATGTTATATAGACTCTTGAGTGCATTGTGTACTTTGGATACCTAAAATTTTTTAAGGTCTAAAGTTCACCATGAAGTATCTTTAATATATTTGCATAGACTTTTAAAAATTTTTATTTACAAAGAGAAATTTGGGCAACAATTTTTTTTTTTTTTTTAGACAGGGTCTTGCTTTGTAGTTCAGGCTGGCTCTGAGCTCACTATGTAGTCCAGGCAAGCCTCGAACTCAGCAATCCTCCTGTCTCTGCCTCCCGAGTGCTGGGATGACAGGCATGAGCCACCATGCCCAGCACTGTGGTATGTGGTATTGATTGCTGATGAATGTGAGTCTCCACGCCCAGTATTGTATGTGGTTACCGGGGATTGAACCCAGGACCTTGCGCTTGTGAGGCAGGCACCGGAACCACTGAGCTAACCCTCCGGCGCTGGGCAACAATTTTAACAACAGATCTAGTACAGTACTAAATACATTTAGGCTTCCTTTTCTTGAGTAATTTAATACCTTTGTCCCAGCCCAGCCCTATGCATTAGACATCATGTGATATACTCAGTTGATCTCCAATATAATTTAAATTGGAATTTCCAGAATTTATTTTCCTGTCTTCCCTATTCAAGGCTACCAGTGTCCTAAGGAGACTTGGATTCTAGTTTTAGCTTAAAACATAATCAGTTCTGTGTCTTATTTATAAACAAATCAAATAAATTTATATTTTAATACTTTCTAAATCACTTTTTTAGTTTATGTATAACTAAACTTAGTTTACTCATACTTAGTTTTCTATACTGCTGACAATCCAGAGTTAATTGTATTTTCCAAATATAAAAAATTATACTTTGAAACAAAAATAAGAAATGTTCTGCCATTTTCATTACAAAAAAACTCTGTCGTAGCCTTTCAGAAATTCAAAACGAAGTCGACTTTTTTCTGATGAAGATGACAGACAAATAAATACAAAATCACCTAAAAGAAACCAGAGAGTTGCAATGGTTCCACAGGTATGTGTGTAATGAAATTTTGTTTCATGAAGAGAAGTAACCAGTCATTCAACATGATGAAGTTTGTGTTTTTTCTGTTATAAGTAATAAGTTCTTCTCTTTAAATAAGTATTGTTGCTAAGCTCCTATTTTAGATACTTAGAAAGTATTATGGTTGTTTTGGTTGACTTTAAACCAGAGTGAAAGCCAGTCATTATACCGTAAAAACAAAGATAATGAACATTAAGCACATAGTTTCAGCAATATGGAATCAGTTTGGGGTTTTGTATGGAAATAAGAGCAAAAAAAGTGTTTAACATGGTAAGCATGTTGAAGATTCTATGTAAATGAGAGAAACATATAGCATAAAACCAGATTTCCTTTTTAATTTTGGGAGGATGCTGAGGATCAGACCTTGGGTTTCACACATGCTAGGGTACAAGCTCTGCAGCTAAGCTATACTCTTGCCCTTTTTTATTTTTGACCTTTGTTTTTTAAAATCATAGTGGACATGTAAGAATCAAAGGAATAAAAATTTGATATAAACATACTAACTTTAAGAATACTATTTTTTTCTCTTGTCTGATTTATAACTTCTTACATAATCATTCCTGTTTTCTTTTTATAGTAGAAGTGATTTTCTTGTCAAATAAAGGCATAAACATCAACATGTCCTACCAGAATTTTTTCCATACCTTTTATAATTGTAAACAGTAAAATATATGTGTTCTATAAAATGAACAGCTATAGAAAATACATTAAAACTTTTTATAAACATCAAGAACAAATGTAATTTATAATTTGATCATTCTTTTTCTTTCTTTTTTCTTTCTCTCTCTCTCTCTCTCTCCTCTCTCTCTCTTCTTTTTTTTTCTAAGGGTTGAACTCAGGACCTTATGCTTGTGCTTGCCAGGCAAGCACAGCACCATTGAGCTAAATCCCAGGCCCTGTAAAACTTAGATCTTATTAAAAATAAAATGTAATGTATTTCTGGAATTGGTAAATACTGGATACAAGATTGAATGAATATAAGAAACAGATAAATGGTAATTCTGTTAAGACTTTGGAAGAGCTGTGTTGCTAGGAAATCTGGGTGACTCTCAAGCATATAGAGAACTTCTGTCTTTGGGATGTGAACTGCCCTGTTCCTGTTTCAGCTACTGCCTTCCTTCTCAGGCTCATTGCTCCTTCTAGGACTGTGTGGTGGAGGTCTTTCTACTTGGGAGCAGTGCAGAGATGATACAACACAGAACAAATACAGTAGAGTTCTTCAGACACCTGAAAAGATGTTATATTGTCTGAGTTTCCTCTTTCCTAGTTTCAGTCTCCCTAGTTCTTTCAGACTTTATTTATTTGTAGCTTGTTGTTTTACATTTCTAATGAATTTGTTGGATTTTGTAATCTGTCTGTCTGTCTGTATTTGTGGTGCTGGGGATCCAACCCGGGGCCTTGCACATGTGCTAGGCAAGTGCTGTGTCACTGAGCTATTGCCAGCCTGTCTGGTAATATTTAAAGAAAATATCCAGAGCTAAAGAATTATAAAAACCAACTTTTACTAAGTATTATGTGCCAGATCTTGTTTTGGCATTTCATATATATTACTTTAGTTTCCAACAATACCCATTAAATACGTTATTACTATTATATTACCCATTTTGCAGAAGAAAAAACAGTAAAGTTAAATATCTTGTTCTAGGTTACAAAACTAGAAAATGAAGGTTGATACTAAGATGGTAGGCAGCTTGTCTCCAATATCCTGCTTTTTGTTTTTTTAAATAGTTTCACTGAAGTATAATTCAAATATCATATAATTCATCTATTTAAAATATATATCTTAATTGCTCTTAAACTGTGTAAAATTGTACAATCATCTCCACAATTTTAGAACTTTTTGTTTTGTTTTGTTTTTTGTTTTTTGAGACAGGGTCTCACTTTGTAGTTCAGGCTGGCTCTGAGCTCACTATGTAGCCCAGGCAAGCCTCAAATTCAGCAATCCTCCTTTCTCTCCCTCCCGAGTGCTGGGATTACAGGCGTGAGCCACCATGCCCAGCTTTTTTTTTTTTTTTTTTTTTTTGAGACAGGGTCTCCCTTCTAGTTCAGGCTGGCCCTGAGCTCACTGTATAGCCCAGGCAAGCCTCGAACTCAGCAATCCTCCTGCCTCTGCCTCTTGAGTGCTGGGATTACAGGTGTGAGCCACCACGCCTGGCTAGAATTTTTATTTTCAGTACCAGGGAATGAACTCAGGACCTTACATTTGCAATGCAGGCATAGTAACACTGGGCCAAATCCTCAGGCCTAGAACATTTTTATTGCCCCAGAAAGAAACCTCATACCTAGTAGCAGTCATTCTCTAGTTTTTATTTGTTGAATAAACCTACAACAAAGATATTTAAAATATGAAGTATTTATTAGTATTGTCATAAATGCTTTATTTTCTCATACCTAACAAGAGTATTTAAGAGTTTTGTTATATGCTATTGATATACGTGTGTGTGTGTGACAATTGATTTTGTTTTTTTTGAGACAGTGTCTCACTTTGTAGTTCAAGCTGGCCATGAGCTCACTATGTAGCCCAGGCAAGCCTCAAACTCAGCAGTTCTCCTGCCTCTGCCTCCCAAGTGTTGGGATTACAGGCATGAGCCACCATGCCTGGCAGTAGCAACTGATTTTTTTTTTTTTTTTTTTTTT
>PVIC010030454.1:0-21895 GCA_004025085.1 Thryonomys swinderianus
CATATAATGCTGGGCGTGGAGACACGCCCACCAACAATCAACACCGCATACCACAATGCCGGACGTGGTGGCTCACGCCTGTAATCCCAGCACTCGGGAGGCAGAGACAGGAGGATTGCTGAGTTCGCGGCAGCTTGCCTGGGCACCATAGTGAGCTCAGGGCCAGCCTGAACTACAAAGTGAGACCCTGTCTCAAAAAAAAAAAAACCCAACCATTAGACCAGATTTGTTTACTGGTTTATTTCTTCCTCTATTTGTTATCATGCTAAAAATCTCAGATCAAGGGCTGTGGATGTAGCTCAGAGTCACTGTGCCTTCCTGGCAAGCTCAAGGTCCCAAGTTCAATATCCAGTACCAAAAATGAATAAATAATAAATAAATCTCTGAACAAAACTGACCAATTCAACAGTTATCATCCATCTCTGAATGCCTTTATGTACAAAGATCTACAGAAAATATTAGGGAAAGATTCAACAGAGAATGGCTATGATTTTTCCTCAAGTCAAGAAGAAAGTAAATGGAGCCAGGATAATGGCCTTATGTAAAGGAAAATAGTTAATGTTAGCTGTATTATGTGAATGCTTCCCTCTGGGTAATAATACCTTATGTTTTTAACTGAATGTTTACTCCATGTTAGGCACTAAGCAACCTGCCCAACTTAAATATTTTTCATAGATTATTTCATTTAAACCACACCAAAGGTGAGTAATTTTAAACATAAAATCCTGACTTGCAAACAAGAAAACTGAAGCCCAGTGAGCTTGGAGTATCATGTTCAAAGTTACAGAATTAGTAAATAGCAGAAGTGAGTTCAGAAAACAAGCCAACTTTACTCCAAAGCATGAGATCTTTCTAATACACTACCTACATCTTCCAACTGGAAGAGTGTTTTTAAACAGTTTGAATTTAATTCTGAGCAGTAATTCTCAAGCTTTAGATATTTTGCCCTTTCTCTCAGGCATTTTTCCACAACTGCGAACATTTGTGGTTGTCTCAATGGGCAGAGATATACTCTTGGTACCCTAGTGAATAGAAAGAGACTGCTAAACACGTGGCAATGTCTAAGACAGTCTCTCACAGCAGAGAATTATGGGTTCAAAAGGTCAAGTGTAGTTGGTCATGGTATCTACACCTGCGGTGGAAGGATCACAAGTTTGAGTCAAGCCTGGGTAACATCTTGCACCACACACACAAATGATGATGATGATGACAACGACAATGACGACGGCGATGATGATGTAGTGTGGTGTGAAAATCTTGTTCAGTCTCTTGTACTGGAAAAGAAATCAATAGTACTGAGGCTGTGAAACATTGTTTCAGTGAATGGTGGATTTTTAAAGCCACTTTTTAAAAAGTAGCTTGTTTTATCAGTTACTCACTCTTATGTACATTGTGTCTCATCACAGATGACAGCAGCCTTCTGAACCTAACTCCCTACCCCCTGGTTAGAAGACGGAAGAGAAGGTTCTTTGGCCTGTGTTGTCTAGTCTCAAGCTAGGCAACTTCTCCTAGAAACCTACCACTGGGAACATCTGAAAAAGGAATCACAAAACCGGGGGACCTCCAAACCGCTGAACCATACAGTAATTGGGTTTTGACTAAGTTTTCTATGCTCCTTTGTTACTTTTACCCACCTCTTTCTGCCCTTTTCAATGATTTTACACTTGAGAGCAGCTGCCATCAAAGAAAAAAGAATAGATTTAAAAAGCAGGCTATTTTTTAAAGGATTTTTAAAGTTGACATTATGCCTGTCTGCTCCAAACCATGTCATGACAGTTGCAAGAATTATGATTTTTAAATGATTTAATAATTTTTAAGTGTATTATGGAGAAAAATTATTTTACACATAATAGTATATCTATAGCTCTTGCTGACCTCATGTTAACATCTTATCATATATGAAAGAAATGTTTAAACATAGAAATCTACTTAAAGCTACAAAACTGTGTTTAAAAAAATCCAATCTATCAATTTTAATAGAAATAATATAACCAAATATATCCTACTCCACCTATTGCTTTCTCTGCACTCACTGACTTTTAGTCTTCCATTCTGTCAGAATCTAAACCTTTAACATAAAAATGTCATAATGTAAAATGCAACAAAAATCATATATGAAAAATACATTTTGTAAATACACAGTAATCCTAATGCCTTCCTACACTGCTTAGGGCAACTAATTTCCCTTTAAACCAATGGCGTCTTTTTCAGCTTCTTGGACAATGAAGTTATCCAGTTAGGAAATGGTGTAGTAACAATATACAATTACCCTCAAGTGTAAAATTGAATATTATCACATTTTGTTCTAACTGAAATCTGAAGCATGATGTCTGCACATCAGCGTAGTGTTAAACTTATAGGGCATGCTGGAATTAACTCAGATCATAAAAATACTAACACTTTACATTGTTAATACAGATTTTTAGTTAAGCTAAGCTTGTCTCATTTTAGATGACTATGCAGATATGACTTTCCCAATGTGTACTTTGTGTCTTGTCTTATGCTTAGAATACTGAAAGCAGGACACATTCAGCAATACTATATTTTAGAAAGGAGGAAGTCACATGCTTTGGTTTTCTGCTCACAGCTTTGCTGTGATCTTCCTCCACTAAACTGGTGACATGGTTCAAAGTCTGTTATATTTCTCCATTTTTCCTTTGACCCATTTCCCAGACAGTTTCCCATGGTTAGAAAACCAAGTCTTTGCACTTCTTTTCTAGTTTCTGTAGTTTGAGAAAATCTTTAAGTTGGATGGGAGACACCAATGTCCAGCACAATAGAAGTATGAGCTAAATGCCTAATGTGGTTTAGGCAAAATCCATCTTTAATCCCAACCCTGCAGAGGCATTTATGTGTACACTGATATCTTAACCTAAAAACTAAATATATTAATGCTTTTAGCTTAAATGAAAATGAAAGTGAATAACGATTATATTAGGTTGAGTTATATGAAATTGCTGATATTTGACTGTTTTGATCTATAAAAATGGCAGTTTCAGATAATTCTCCCTAGTATCTGATGTGAAAGTAAAAGAATTAAAAGACTAGAAGACATCTCAAAAGGCTATGCAGGTCCCTGCTCTGATTACACCAGCTGTTACTTGGCCTTGTTCTCGACTTCAACACCTATGTTTCAACAAACTGGTATTTAATGCATGGTTCCGGGTGTGCCTGGCTTCACAAAAGGAAGTGCTCTTGACAAGCTATATGAGAAAAATAGCAATTTTCTAAATCAAAACTGCAAAACAATTGTGATAGTATGTTATTACAAGTAACCATTCCCAGATTCACCTGGTCTGCTGACCTTGATTTTCATAAGCCAAGCTTAATTAAAACTGAAATTCTTTCCTAAAACTGGTTCATTTTCATACCTCAATGTTATTTAATTTAAGGGCCATTGTTTTCAAGATTATGAATGAACCCAAATTGGCATGCTTTCAGCTCCTGTTTCTGCCCTCTCACTATTTGACTTTATTGAACCCTTAGTCTCAATCTTGTTCCTACCAACCCACGCAGAGTTACTGACAAGCCCAACCTTGGTGTTCAGCACGTTCTTCTAAATGCCTAACCTAAATCATTTTTGCTTGGTTAATTTGAGCTCACTCTAGCCTTAGTCTCAGTGTGAAAGTAACATCTTATGTGCAATTGTCCATCGTACACCTAAAGACTGTTAATAAATTCAGATCTCACCTCCATCTCTGGGAAGACTGTAGTAGCTAATCATGGAGTTGGGAATTTGTCTAATTATCCAGCCAAACTTTCAATAGCTAATATACAGAGCCACCTTATCTTTTATTCATAGTGCCTGTTTTCCAGACTTTGATCAATTTTATAGTTCCTGTAGACGTACTCCAAGATTTACAGATGTCCTTTCAATAGCAGGTCCTAAAATTACACTTAGTACTCAAGGTTCTGATAATCTCCATTGGCGCATGGTTGCAATAGGTGATTCACCACCTCCCATTATATATGCCAGGACATCTTTTTGGAGCTGCCCTTCTCTCCTCTCACCTTCCTAGGATTTTCTCAGGTATAGTTCCATGAGATAAAATTCTGCTGTCTTAGCTTCTTGCTGGCAATTTACTTTGAGATTAGCAGTTAACCGTAAGCTGATCTCTAAAGCTAAGAAGACAACAGTGAACCTGTTTTCTCATGTGTACCCACATGCTTGAAACAGAAATCGATGCAAACTCAGCACATGCACTCACTTGTTGTACCCCCAAGTTTTTATAACCCATGTTGATTGTTATTTTTCCTAATTACAAAGGCAACGTGTGTTCTTTGTGGTAAATCTGAAAAATATTACCATATAATGGAGGTTAAAATCACCTGAATACCACCACATTTAAAACTTCATCTTTAAGCTTTAAATCAGTCAGAGGCTAGGTTCAAAGGCACTTTTAGATGTGACACAAAATAGCCACAATACCAATGCGTTATCTAAAATACTTGTCCGGTAACGGTACACGTGTGTCTAGGTGGTGTGAACTCACTACAAACTTCTGGTTGTGCTTTTGCTTGGGGATAAAAAGAAAGTTTTAAAAGCAGCTCGGCCCAAATGCCTCCTCTAATTAATTGCAGCTCCTGAGGGATATTCTAAAATTCTGTTGCCCAGTATGTTCTTCACGCTCCTGGAAAGAGCTTGGCAATGCTGCCACCTACTGAAAGCTAAGCTTTGGAGTGAGAAGAGAAATACACAGGGTAGAAAAACTCATGTATTTCAGAAAGCAAGCAAATGGGCCAGATAAATAATGATTCTGTCCGAGGCTCAGACTCTGACAGTTTCAACATTGTAAGGATTAAGGGTATCACCTTCCCTAGTTTTCTGTCCCTCAGTGCTATGCCTAAATACTATTATTACTTTGTATTCTAGAATTACACTTGACAGAACATGTTCAACTTCCAGGTAACTACAGAGAGAATGACCAAAAGCTCTTGTACTATTAACCTCAGAGTGAATTATTAGAATTAATTAGGCAATCCATGATTGACCAAGAACACACAATAATTGAGTATATTACAAGATGACCATTCAAACCTGAGAAAAGATTAGATTATAAAGTTGTGGGAAAAATAGGGGATCTATACCACATAACTTTCATGATAATAAATTTTAGATGAAATGAAGGTTTAAATGTGAAAGTACATAAATAAAATACAAAAGGATTAGTAGGCAATATGAGTCAATACATAGTTTTATTAGTGCAGGCAAAAAGCCTTTCAATCATAATACTAAAGAAAGGAACTGTAAAGAAAAGATGAATAGATCAGGCCAGTTTAAAATGAGAAGCTTCTACAGAGTAAAAAGTAAACCAAATTAAGAAAAATAATATGTGTGACAGACAGAACAAAGAGTCTAGATCTCTACCATATATCAAAAAGTTAAAAATCACTACCTTGAGAAAGTTTCCACAATCCACAGTCACTATGTTTTTATCATTATTTTTTTATTCATCCCATTAAACAGGAAGTACACATAGCAACAAGCATTATCTGTTCTGCTTATTGTTGTTTCTCCAGATCCTAATATAGCACTAGACACAAAACAAATACCAAAAACATTTATTGAATGAGTGAAAAATGAATAAATGACATAAATTATATTACCCCAAAAGAATCAAACTTTCTAGTACAAAATAAAATATGGATGTAAAGTAATAGTGTACCACCTCCTAAGATAATTCACTAATAATAACTGTGAAAATATTTAAATATATAAGTAATAAAAATACAGCTTAAAACAATAAACTCCTTTGGAAAACTCAGAAAGGCAGAGAGTATGAAGAATTAAAGTTCCAAGTACAACAAGAAAGGATAGAAATGAATATCTTCTTACACTTAACTGGGTGTGAGTTGATTCAACCTTTCCGAAAAATATTTTATCACTATAGATTTCCTGTACTCCCAGTAATTCCACCTCAAGGTAATTTTCCTTGTAGAAGTTCCAGGGAAAAAGTAAACTAAGATGCCTTTATTCACTATTCAAAAAATTGTGTAAGAAGGGATGTTTATAGCAGCATTATTTGAGACATAGAAAATATAAATAACCCTACATTATATGCTTAGTTAAATATGGTACATATCAGTGGAATATTGTGGACCACTTAGAATAAGTATCATGTATATTTAATGAAATGTATAAACTATTGTGAAGTGAAAAAAGGAAGTTACATCATATTAATGTATGATCCCTTTTTATATATATATATATATATATATATATATATATATATATATATATATATATATACACACACACATTAAGGGTTCTGAAAGGATAATTACCAAAAGTATAACAGCATTTATCTCTGGGAGGTGAGATTTGGAGCAATTACTTTTTTTTTGGCATATCTGTAATTTCTAGTTTTTCCACAATGAGCATGTAATATCTGTATAATTTTTTCAGGGAATAAACAATGATGTTCACAATATACATTAAATGAAAAAAATCATGTAATAAAATAGTATATATATAGTATGATACAATATTTATAAAAAATTATATATAAATAGACCTATATATGTATATATATGCATAAGAAAGCAAGAAGGATATACACTGCAATGTTAATAGCAGTTACCTATGGGTAGTGGGATTATGGGTGATTATTTTTTCTTTTTCTTTTCTGTGTTTTCTAATTTTTCTACAATGAACATGTATTACTTGTGTAATAAAAACTAATAATAAAAGTTTTAAAAATATGTAAACATCAGAGACAGTTTGACCTGTCACTTGTCCTCCTTTTCCCCCACTTCACCACCTCCATTCTTTGACTTACTGGTTGCTAAAAATTGCAAAATCAGATGCCAAGGAAATGCTAGGGCAGCACAACTTCAAGAGAGAGAAGAGAAAAAGACAGGCATGGGAAGAGGGAGGGTGTCAATGAAAGAGCAAGAGAGGAGGAAAGAAATAAAGATGGAGAAAAGTCAATAGAGAAGGAAGCAGTTACATGAAACTTTTTAGAGGAAAGATTAAAGCAGGCTTTGGAACCCTTTTCACTAACAACAATTTAGATGTCTCTAAATTTAGCTCATCTAATAAGTTTAGTTCACCTGATAACCTCCTAATAAAAGATTGCATGCACAGACACGAAGAGACATCTAAGAATTAAACTCTGATAGAAACACATCCCAAGAAGCTTCTCAAAGGCCAAGCTGTTGGGTGCAAGCAGGCTGTGCTGTGCTCTACAGTTGTGTGTTCCACAGACCTCTGTCAGAATCTCAGATGTGCTGCCACCAAGTAGTGGCTGTGACCAGCTGTTCTAATACTTCTCTCCATGTTTTTCTTCAGTAACCATAAATTTCAGGGAAGCCCTGGCCACCTAAAGGAAGACTCCATTTCCAAGGGTTCCCTTCATTGTGAGTGTGACCATACAGCTGAATTTTGACTAATATTGTGAGTGGAAGTGTGTGATTTTCCAGTAACATCCTTTAAATAAGAGTGTGTGTTTCATGCTCTTCTCATTATCCCTCCAGGCTGCAGGGCAAACAACTGTGGGAGCTGAAGAAATCATCTTGGACCCAGAACTGGAACTATATGAGGGCTACATACATTCAGTAGGAATTGACCCACCACTCCCTGTACTTTTACCTATGAAAATAAATCACCAATCAGTCAAATAATTTTTGCCTCCTTAAGGACCTCACAAGATGAATCTGTGTACAAAAGAGGAGTTGACTACTGATAGAAAGGTGAAAAAAAGAGATCAACAAATGTTCCCAAAGATAATATAAGACTATTTTTAGATATACAGAGTTGTGAAGTAGTTCCTACTAGCCACAAACCATCGTGAAAAACTGTTTAACGTTATCTGCTATCAAAGATCATTTATATATGCTGTGACCCAATAATTTCTTTCCAAAGTGTAATGCCTGATCATGCTATCCCGAGGAAGACCAACACACGCATGTAATGAACAAGGGCACTTTTATTAGCACAGCATGCAGTGGGTCTATAAATACTGGGTTGGAGACCCTGAATGGCTACCTGCCCCTTTTAAAGACATTATAGGTTACACACGGAAGGGGGACCTAAACCTTCTAGTAATTGGCTAACAGTTTGATCTATCATACTTATCAGGTGGTCATTGGTAAAGGGGGAATAGGAAATACAGTCATCTTGTGGGAGGGCTAACAGGAAATACTTGGTGGGAACAGCCCTATTGATTAGCTCACTGGTAAATTATGTGAGCTATGTCCCCTTAAGTTTACCAGGAAATCACTGTACTTGAGCTATGTCCCCTTAAGTTTACCAGGAAATCACTGTACTTGGTGACCAGCACAACCAGTTCAGCAACCTTATCAATTTGCCTGGGGGTTTTTAGGAAACCTCACACAATTAGCACAATTAGCAAGTTGTCACAAGTTATTTTTACAGAATATATATCACATCTACACAGGACTTCTTTATGAAGTAGAATGTTTGTTTACAGCTGAAACATCAGATACGGCTGACTTATAAAACAAAGATTCTTTGGTCCCATCCAAAGTAGATCTCAAGACTATACAGCAGACATTCATGGTCTCCCTTCTCCACTGACCTATTCTACATGTATTTTATCCTAGGCTACCACTTCTGAGTTGCCTAGTAGGATAGCTAAGCTTCATCATGGGGCAGTCTGAGGTCCTGGGTATCATGTCATTTACATTGTGGTTGCTTTAATTTCATGCTTACTTGGCAAAAGTTGAGCCAGGCCAAACATACTCCTCCAGAACTTCATGATGTTTCTGGACCCTCCCATCAAAGCAGGACTGATTATCTCTGTTAGGATGGGGATTCTTTATTTGCCTACAGGCTTACTGTCATGAGTCTAAAAAGACCATAAGTAACTGTGGATTAAATTTCACTGGGACTCTCATTTTCTCCCCTGTGAAATCCAAGATCTACAGATTCTACACTCTGACAACTAAGAAATAGATTTCTCTGTGGATCGAGGACCTGGATTTTTGGGTCCATACACGGGTTTATGTTGGAGTCAGACACAGAGACTGAACATTAGTTTAAGAAAAATGACCTATCCAGACGGATAACACTCAACCGTGCCAGAGTCCTCTCTGTTAAGAGGCCTTGTCTAGATTCATCAGAATGGAACTTCTACGGAGTGAAGTGTGGCAGGAGCAGTGGCTCCCACAGCCCATGCCTCAGGGGTGCTCCTCCTTTCCAGTGGAGTGAGGCCTTTGCCCTGAGACACTGCCATTGGGACCCCATGTTGGTAGATGAGACATTCTGTGACAGTAAAGATGGCTGATGGCTCACAGACATGGTGTGGTAACAGTTACTATGTACTTAGCTGCTTAAAGCAACACAAATTTATCCACTGAGCATTAAAGCTGGTCTAAAATCAAGGGACCAGTAAGGCCTGTGTTCCTTTCACAAGCTGTATAAATGAATCTATTTATTTCCTTATGTCTTCTAAAACTCTCCTGCAGTCCTTGGCTGCCAGCAAATCTCCATCTTCAGTCCATCTTCCAGCCAGCAGTGCACACAATGCGAGTACTGAATCTCTCTCTCCTTTTTCAGTTGTCACTTTCCCTTCCTTGATTCTAACAATTCTGCCTTCCTTTTACAAAGGGACCTTTCTGTTAAATTGTTCATCTCATTAACCTTAACAATCATTTTCAAAGTCCCTATTCCATGTGAAATAACATATTTACAAGTTCAAGAAATTAGGAGGTGTATTAGTCACTTTATCATTCCTGGGACAAATACCAGATACCCACAAATTAAAGAAGAAGTTAATTTGGCTCACAGTTTCCAGCAGGTTCAGTGCTTACATGGCAGATGTCTATGCAGAAATGTCATGACAGAAGGGCTTGGTGGAAGGAAGCTGTTCAAGCCATGACAATTAGGTATCAGAGAGAGAAAGGGAAAGTAGGGACAAGAACACATCCTTCCAGGTCGTACTCCCTGTAACCCCTTGCTCTAACTATGCACCACCTCCTCACAGTGCATTCAGCTATGGATCTGTTGATGACTTAATCCATTCATAAATATACTGATAAATTTTTAATAATGTATAATGCCTTCATGAATCAATTGCCACCTCTAAAATGTAAGATTTTGAGTGGGAGGGCATTTTCGATCTAAATCATAGCAGGATATAAACCTCTTTGGGGTAGTCAGTATTTTGTTGATCATGAATACTATTGGGTCCATTCATTGCCTCCACCACTACCAGGAACTGATTTTTTAGTGGTATGTATTCTTTTTTTTTTTTTTTTTTTGAGACAGGGTCTCGCTTTGTAGTTCAGGCTGGTCCTAAGCTCACTATGTAGCCCAGGCAAGCCTGGAACTCAGCAATCCTCCTGCCTCTGCCTCCTGAGTGCTGGGATTACATGTGTGAGCCACCACGCCCAGCACTGTGGTATGTGGTATTGGTTGTTGGTGGGTGTGAGTCTCCATGCCCAGCATTGTATGTGGTTACTGGGGATCAAACTCAGGACCATTGCGCTTGTGAGGCAGACGCCGGAACCACTGAGGTAAATCTCCAGCCCAAGTGGTATGTAATTCTGTACTATAGAAATCACTGGCTTGCTTCAGAACCCTTAAATGTGCTGTTATTCTCTTACTGAGTTGTAATAGAGTCTCCATAACCTCACTTAATACCCAGCTATCTCTAGTACCATCTGCTAGATTATGTGACTAATATAATAGAGATCCTTATGCTGCAGCCTGCTGTAGACCCAGAGCTCCTCCTTACTCTAGGACCCACTGACAACTAGCATTCTTAACATTACCTGGTAAATGAATCATAGCTCTTGTCCCAAATGTGAAATCCATTCCCTTTAGAACCTGAAGAGTCTGACCAAGTTTCAGGTTTCCTTCACATTGATAGAAGACTTAAGGGACACCGACTTATTTTTACTTTGGAGAGCATGTCTAAGACACTCAGGCCCTAAAAACTCCACTGATACAGAACATCCCTAATCTTTGCAAGATTTCTCCTCTCCTATGGGAATCCAGTTAACTGAGTCCAGTTAATGATGTCATGGTGTCAGTGGACAAATATGATGTTCCCTAGAAAAAACACTCACATCAATAGGTTCAGAGTATGCTGCCATGAGGCATAGTAAGACAGTGTAGAAATAGAAAAGGCTGATTCCAAAAGATTATCTCTGGACATGGAGTTTTATTGTTACAACCTAGGTACTCAAGAACTCAGTGATTTAAAAATATGTTTTATACATTGAAAACACAGAGTGCTCTAGACATGTGAGGTCTACTGAGGTAGAGAAACCTGCTCAAAAGCTCACCTGAGGATGTGGAGTTAATCTGTACCCCAGGTGTAGATTGCTGTTTCTACTCTTAGGCAAGAGCCCCTATACCACATGATTTGTAAGCATGCATATTCACTTGCTGATCTTTTAGGTTATTCTTCAAACCTGTCTCCCCACCCACCAAAAAAACCAAAAATATGCAGAAGACTCTGGCTTGTTGGTGGAAAGAAAAAAGCAGCAATTGTTATTAAGAATTCACAGCATCAGTTTGTGATAGCCAAATCTTGGAAACAACCCAAATGCCCATCAACTGGAGACTGGATAAAGAAGATGTGGATTTTTAAAAAATGGAGTATTACTCTGCCATAAAGAATGACAAGATTGATTCATTTATGTGCAAAAGAAGACACCTGGAGGACACACTAATAAGGGAAATAAATAGAACACAGATATGCAAATACCGGACCTTTTCTTTGATATAAGTACCTGTAGAGGTAAAGGAGCTCTAGAATGTATGATAGTTTTTGTAGAATGGGAAATATCCAAAAGGAATTTGGTGTGGGAACGTAATGAAGGGAAGGAATACGATTTGGAAAAAAATAAAAGACTATGTATATAGGGGGTGAGTGGGCAGGGGTGTGGGTAAAATGAGAATTGACCTGTGTCACATATTGGTAAAAATTCCCCAATATTTTGTGTGATTATGAGCTGTGTATATAATGTACCAATGAAGTTTACTGAATAATGCCAAAAAAATTCACAGCATCACTAGAATCTTGATCCTCTTCAAACTTGTATTTTTTCAACAATAATTTTATTCTGATTAAAAGAGAATTGTGTTAAATTTTCACACAGATATGTGACTATATTAACTGCTCCCAGCAAAGATATATCAACCCAAAAGCTAGTGTCCAGACTTCTTGGAAGAGCCTGTGGCAGTCTAGTCACTGAATTTTCTATGAAATGTCTAGGTGTTGAAGGAGCTAAGCTGGTGAATTAAGTAGGGATATAGGAAGAACTGCCACTCATGAATCTTGCCCATTTTCCTTGATTTGTAACAGGGATTATCTCAGTGAGGATAGGAAAGGATTTCAGGAACTTGCCATGGGCCTTTCCTGCTACACTAGACCTTCCTCTAACAGCCAGGAATTAATATGTTGGTACTTCCAACCGCTAAGTGTGTCCTTTGTAACTGTATGTTTGGGAACAGGAGTAATATTTACCGAGGGGCCCATGAGTGCAGCTGGCCCACTATGACCCAGGACAAGACTCCATTTCTTCATCCTCTAACAGAAGTTTGGTCCCTAGATATCAGTGTCAAACCAGTCTCTGTGTTCAAAGCCCAAATATGTACTCTCCTTTCCCTGTTATTTGGTCCCATGAGTAAAAGACCAAAAGGCTCTTTGGGGAAGGAGTGGGCTGTGGGATGAGGGAATCACTACTGAATAAACTCTTTTAAGTATTGCAAGGACCACAGTAAATCTGATTCAGCTAAGGGCTTCAGGATCTGCCATCTGGCTCAGGTCTGGATATCAGGTAAGATATTAGGATATCAGGCTTCCATTCATCTATTTTTAGTAACATTTTGAGTAATACCCTGCTCACTTCTCTTACCTCCTGGAAATACCATGAACCTGTTATGAGTCCTCTCCAAAGATCCTGCAGGTCTGTATCTCCTGTGCATTCTGGATTTGTTGCCTATTACAGTAACTATCTCACCCTTTCTGGTCAGGCACTCCCCCTGGCCTCTGCTAGAAATCCAGGGTGCAACAGTTGATACAGCTCTTAGGAGCCCCATCAGCCCTGCCACATAGAGGATGGACACCACTGAGCTCCTTGCCCGCGTTGCTGCCCGTCACTGGTACGTTCTTTATCGTCTTGAAAAAGTGTCCTCTCTGTCCCCCCAGAGAAGCATCAGAGTGGGTTTGCAGGGTCGTTCCTAGCATCCCCACCTGTCTGAGCCTTTTGACCCTTTCCTCTGTACACCACCGTGGTAGTTCTGGCACCCCACCTTTGCTTAAAGTGGATCATGATTCTTATCAAGCTTCCGAGTGTCATAATAAAGCATACAAAAGTCATCTTCCAAAGCCCTTATGAAAGTGTTAAATTCTGTGTCATGAAAGATTGCTTCCATATTCAGTTTTATATTTTTGTCATTTCCTGACCCATCTGCCTAAGGATCCAGTCCTAGGCACGCTCTTCTGATTTCTGCTGGTACATGTGAGTCAGCTCTTTGGCGTATAATTCCATATGCCCAGCAGATGCTCTCTGTAGATCTGACCCTACTGATCAATCAGACCCTGAGGAAGACCACCCATTTCTTGTAACGTTCCAGTCCCATTCAAAGTGACTGAACTGCTTCACAAAGAGGGGATGGAACCTCTGTCTTCCACAAGGTGGATGGAACTGGATCTGCAGGCCCAGAGCTTTGGGAGAATCAGAGGATTTAAAATAGACTTAACTATCGCATTGAAAATTCAGCTTACTGTGAAACTCTGCCACTCTCCAATTAAGTCTAATATCTTTTCCGATGTGTCTTTCCTCTAGCTATGGAATACCAGGCTCTCTTTAAGTTCTTCCCAAGAGACCTTGTGACTCTCAATCATTGATTTCAATTATTGATTGATTGACTTGGGTTTATTTCCTCTCATCAGTGACCACCCAATTTCACAACCCTCCTGATTGCTGATTCTCCAGTACCAAATCCAGCCCATCCTCTTCTTCATACTGTGAATAAATTCATCACAGATGAATGTCTTAGCAGTTATTCTGCTAAAACATCTCACGGTTCAGTGTTTCACTTACTTGTCAAAGCTAAAGACCTCATTGTCATAGGTCTGGCGGGTTAGCCCACATTTGGAATAAGCTTCCTAAGATTCTTCTGGTACCCATTTCCTGGAAACAGATCCTAAGGTAAGGTGTGTGAATGCGGTTATTTTGAAGCAATAGAGTACAAGCCAGGCACTTAGAAAGGAGGTGAGAGCTCAAGGTACATGTGCATGAACCATCCACGCGGAGCTGGATGATGTGACCCTGAGAAACAGTGTGGCTGCAAGAGATTAGGGACAGGGACTGAGCCAAGGGGGATCGTTTTGCGTTCAAAACTTGGAAAAGAGGTGAAGCTAGCCAAGAAGCTAAGGAGAACCCCTGGAAAGGAAGTAAGAAAATGACATGATGGCCTAGCCTAATGAAAGGGTATTCCAAAAAATTGTGTAAATGTTGCTGAAAAGTGGAATAAGCCAAACCCTAGAAAGGATTCACTGGATTTGTCAACATGGAGAATGTCAATAATTTCAACATTGCATAGAGACAAAAGTAGATTAATGAAAAAGTTGGAGATTATAGGACAGAAGACATCAGCATAGACAATTATTTTAAGGAATTTTGCTGGAACCAGACCAACTGAAAGAGAGATGTGTCAAGGAACTGATATTATTAAGACAAGAATAGAGCACAGTTGTATTCTGTAGGAGTAATTAAAAATGAACAAGGTTTTGAGGAGGTGAGAGGAAGTAGGATTTGCACTGTAAGTGGGGGGATAGGAGCTGAGACATTCTAAATTTCCAGTTCTAATTTCCACCTGTGTATTAGAATTCCATCAGATTTTTAAAAATGAAAAGAAAAATAAAAGCAGATGTCCAATATCAGTTTAATTAATTCCAAATCTCCAGGGTTGGGATTTGGGCACTAATATGTTTTACAAAATCTTATGCATAACCAATGTTGAAAATAATTACTGAATTAAGACGTTAATTCAGTTAAAGGCTAGTTATAAAAGCATAAAGGCAGTACAGTGAATCTTCAAGTTATAACCAGCCTGACATACGAAAAACTTGGGCTAATTAAGTTAATGAAAGATTCATCTTATTATGTACCCAGGTAAGCATCCAGAATTCAGCTGTATTGATTTACAACCAACTTGAGTAACAACCAGCCCTTGGAAACTGATCAAGTTCATAAGTCAAGGGTCTACTGTAGTCTGATCAATTTGGTCATTAGAAAAATCAAGTAATTCTCTATTTTCTTAATAAAATAAAAAGGACCAAGCCAGAAGGGTACTACTATATATCTAAAGAAAAACAGACAGTTAAGCTATGAGATAATCGAAAGAAGGAAAGCAAATTTCCTATGAAATATAATAGAACTGCAAGGATTTGCAGACAGCTCACTTGAGATTTGTGGGGATAAATGTAATATGAGACTAAATTAACACAGCTGTGTTTTTTCTCCAGCCACATCCATCCGGGCACAGGCAAGGAGTAGGTGGAGATGTTCTTTTGTGACATCTGAAGAGCTTGCCACCGCTTGACTCTTGAGTAAAGTTAAAAGTGGAGGCGGTTGCCTTTGGAAATTTCCTATCTTCCTCACACTAAAAGACTCCAGTCTGACCAAACCCCACCAGGATAATAGAAAAAGAAGACCCAGTTAACCCAAATGGAATTCTAATTGGAGGAGTCAAAAGAGAGGAAAGGAGAGTTTAGTAGTATCTTACTAAGCCATATTTCATATAAAGTAAAAATGTACATTATTACTTACTAACCTTGCACATTTGTACACACTATTGTGTGATCACTACTACATTATAATATGAAAACATGGATGTCACTCCTACACAAGTCCCTTCTTGTCTCTTAAAAATCAGTGTCTCTTATAGGGGCGAGGGGAAGGTAGGGCGGGTAGGGGAGGGGGGAAAATGAGAATTAAGTTGTGTCATATACTGGTACAAATTCTCATTGTGT
This sequence comes from Thryonomys swinderianus, assembly GCA_004025085.1. NCBI lineage: Eukaryota > Metazoa > Chordata > Mammalia > Rodentia > Thryonomyidae > Thryonomys > Thryonomys swinderianus. Next base: position 15,957 of record PVIC010030454.1, read on the forward strand.
AGTGCAATTGTGATGTGTATATATATGTACCAATGAAAAATATTTAAAAAATCACTATCTCTCCCAAAGCTAACAATATTATGATTTCTGTACCCATAGAATCATATTACCTGTTCTTCAACTTATGTAAATGGAATCATGCAGCATGAGCTCTTGTCTCTGATTTTTTTCCCCTCATATTTCTTTAAATTCTGGGTACAGTATGTTCAAGCTGACTTAATATCCACTTACATCTTGGAAAATGACTTCTTTTTTATTGGTACATTTTATTGGTACATTATATATACACATCACAATTACACTCCACATTGAGAATTTGCACTAGTATATGATACAATTTAATTCTTATTTTTCTCTTTCCCCTACCCACCCTACCACATCCCGCCCCTATATACTTAAGGTTTGTTTCCTTTTTTACCATCAATTTTTTTCTTTCCTCCTTATTTACCCCTAAGCCCATTTCCTTTTAATATTTACTATTTCACAATGTTGATCATGCATTCTAGAACACACAACTTCAGTTTCTCATACCAAAGATATGATATTTACACATCTGTGACCTATTTCCCTCATATGTTTTTAAGAGCATCTTTGTTCTTTCATAAAATTAGCAGTTTATTCTTTGGCTATTGTCAAGAAGTTCACTATATAAATATAGTAGTTTGTTTATCCATTGTCTAGTTGATGAGTATTTGAATATTTGCTTTCATGATGAAATAAGATTGTTATAAATCTTCGTGTGTCTGGCTTTTTGGACATATATATTTATCATACATATAATTGCTGGACCACAGAATATATGTGTCTTTATTGATACTATAAATGACTATTATACAGCGTGTGCACCACTTTACACTCTCAACGGCAACAGAAGAGCTTCCCAGTTGCTCCACATCTTTGCCAATAATTGTTTTGCTTTGTTTTGGCTGACAGCTAAAATATTAGTGGCTGTAGGAAAGAATATTTCTATAGCAGTCTCACATAAGCTGCTTGTCTATACTGGACCAACCACATTTAGCCACAACACAACAATCTAGTACAATCCCTGTGAGGTTGTGTGTGCAGCCCTCTGCCACAGTGCAGGTGGCATCCATTAAGTGACTACTGCATCCGAAGGGCAGGAGTTTCCGTCCCCAGCATCTGTAGCGCTCACCTGCTAATCTGTAATGCTCCACTAGGATCTAGCTCGCTAGATCTTCACATTGTGGACTAGTAGCAATAATCACCATTGCTGATACATTTAAAGCACAAATAACATTTTTGTTGTTGAAAAGCAATTTACTTGAACTACACATAAGGATGTAATTCAGAATATGTCCTCAAGATGGCAGTACAGTAATACTTTGTGCTCCTTTGCATCTTCAACCGTTTTTAATTCTGCTGGATTATAAAACGTACTGAATGGAAACGTTATCATGTGAGACTGTGAAATGGAATTTTTCTGTATTTTATTATCCCATTATTACCACAGGATTATTCTTCAAGTAAATGTATCTACATAGTATTTTAAAATATGCAAAACATATTATTTCATTTAATCCTCACAACCAAACTATATGATGGTTTCTTATTCTTTGTAATAAGGTACAGTGATTGGTTACTACTAATTCAATTACTTGGCTAGTAAATTAGTACAACAGTTTCCCAAAGGTCGAAATTCTTTCTTGCGCACCTCTGCGTAGGAACAAAAATTAGAAAGCAAGTTATCTACAGGTCCAAAAATTCACTTTACATATTATAGGTTAGTATAATCCAGCAGAGACTTGGAATTAAAAATCATGGATCTGGAGCTCATGTTCTCTTGTAAATAGAGTGATCGATTGACCAGTTTAGCCTGTTTTGCCAGAAACTTCACCAGTTTCAACTCTGAGAGTCCTACGTCCTGGGGATGCTCGCATCCTCGGTCCAAGCAGAGCAGGACATCTGGTGGTGAGCCTCCTGAGTGGCCGGCCCACTGGGGTCGCCCAGCAGTTCTGGGCGAGGTCTGCGCAGGGGGCTCCCACACGCGGGCCTTTGCTTAATACTATTCAACAAATATTTGAGAAATTAGAAGTTAGCTTTGTGTTTTGTTCAGTGGGGAAAAAAATCTTCCCTACTGTTCCCTAGATAAGGCACAATCCTCCTTCTTGTTGATTCAAAATCAACAGCTCAGCCCACTTCAGCATCATTTCCCATCTAGTCTCAATATGGTTCAAAACTCCTTGAAAGTTATTTGTTTTGTGGTGCTGGAGTCTTTTATGCACTGAGCAAACCGCTAACACTCGCCTATCCCCTCAGTTCCGACATGTTAACCTTCTTTTCAAAGGCAGCTGCTTGAGAAGGGGAAAGAAACAAAGGGGGGAGCTGAAAGATAACGTGAGTGGAATAGAGGAAAGTTTCTCTGTTTAATGCAATGTAAAGCAGACCGAGCTCTTTGAAACCGCCGAGATTTGAGATCCTAATAAGTGTTAAAAGTATGATGCATGAGTGGTCAGTGTTTCCTTTCATTGCCTTGTAAACTATTTTGTGATTATAAAGATTAACAGGCTCCTGGGGACATAAAACAAAGTGAGGCTCCCGAGAGGTGGAGTAGAAGAAGGAGCTGGGGGTGCAAACATTGCTGGACACAATCCTCTGTGCCCCACTGTGTAGACTGATCTTGCTGGTCAACTTGACTACACTGGGAGACTCTGCGGAGGTGATTAGACTGTGGTGGCACCGAGCTCAACAAGGCCATCCTAGCTCCAGTGGCTATCGCAGGCAGGACCTAGTTTGGAGGAGCGGACATGCGGTCACCTAAAGGACAGGATCTCTTCTCTGGCTGCTTCCTCTCTGATGCTTTTTCTCTGCTTCTCGGATACCATGAACTGAGCAGGTTTCCTTTGCCAAACTCTTCTACCACGGTGTCTTTTCTTGTGCAGTCAGCTAACCAGGGACTGAAACCTTTGAGACTTTAAAATAAATCTCTGTTAAATCTTATAAATCTTATATAGGTGACCTATGTAAACTCTGTGACTCTGTCGCACTTTGACCTACCCTATGAAGAAAAGTTACTAATTAAGTGCACTCAGAAACCCAATGGATCCAGATGGGAAATACTTGGAAAGAAAGAAACCAATCTCCTCATTTAAAAGAAGCTTCAATGTTTGTAAGCCATACACTACCTGAATTAAAAATACCCAAGAATTGTTGTTATAAAATGGACACAGAACATTGGCTAGTAACCCTGAAAAGTGAGTTGGTAAAACTTTTAAAGTAGCTGCACAAGTTTACTCAATAGCTTTTTTTCTGATCTTCACCAACTCTGACTGATTTAACATCACATCTTCAATTTCAATCATTTCTATTCGGTGTCACCCTTCAGAGAAATGCCTCCTCTGAGCTGTTCCTCCTCAGGCTCATTACCAAGGCGGCATCTCCGGATATATCCTGTGGGGAGATGGGTTGTGTTGGCGGTGACAGTGCCTATGGCTCTTCCATCCACACGCTCCCTCTCTCACGTCACACGGCTGCATCAGCCAGTGGCGTCTGTGGCTAATGAGTCTGTGCAGAACGCTCCTCCGTCTACTGTCTACTAGGACCTCTCCTTCCTCTCTTCTGACTTAGCCCAACCTCACTCTCCCTCCTCGCTCCAGTCATCGAGCCGTAATTCCTGTTTGCTCCCAGTAACAATCAGCCCTGGAGATTCAACTCAGGTGAAGAGAGAGGAGATTAGAAAAGAGACGGAGTGAAAACTGAAGTCTTGAAAACATGAAACTGATCATTTATCATTATTTTTTTCTCCCCAAGAAATTGAGCTCTCAGTCAGGGAGCTACACGGACAGGAGATTCTCAGTGAAGAGTGGCAGGAAGTGAGAAAGCCCCTTCAGAAAGGACAAGATACAGAAAAACCCAAAAAGCTAGAAGATGTTCCAGTGGACCCCTTCAGGCTCCAGGAGACTGTGGAGATGGGAAGAGAACAGAGTCAGAGAAGGCAAGACTTAAGACATTTAGTGTCTGACTGCTGATTTCTGGGCAGATATCCCAGTAAAGAAGGGCAAGGTAGGCAGAGCGAGGAGGAACCAGCAGACCTGACAGAGCTCCTAAGGAGCCTTGCGCTCCACAGTTCCCAGGAATGCAATCAAATGAACACTGTGCTCAGGAATTTGAGGCAGGCAGCTGCTGTAGCCTAAAACCACAAGCATTACAAAACGAGATGGTAACAGGAGTTTCTGCATCTTCCTCAGCTCCTGGCACAGTGCACAGTTGCCAGCAGCTCCCGACTGGACTGTGGTGGAGCATAAAGGAGTTTCCTATGGAAGGTAAGAGGCTCTGGAACATGCTACAGTGGGAGCTGTCTGCAGGACAAGAGCCCCAGTGGGATTTCATGGTCAGATCCGGGTGAATTCGGCAGCAGCACCTGCAGCAGAGCTGTGTCTAAGTCAACCACTGAGACTTCTCCAGGTGATTCCCCTGCAACAATCAGAAGGACAGTGGTGACAAGATAGACAGGTGACTTTTTTTTAGAAACCGAGGAGGAGCACAAGAATCCATTTACATATGAGAGATTTCCCCCCCACCACCACCACCACATCTCGAGAACATAGTAAGGCCAAGAGCTCAGGAACTATCTTATTTAGGGACAAGAGAAAGGAAAAGACTAAACGCTGCCTGAAAACCCAAGCCCTAAAAGGACACTTCTGAAATAATACATATAATGATAAATCCTCACTTGAATTTCTTCTGAATACTAATCAATAGAACAGGAATAGTAGACAGTTATGCTTGTAAGAAAGACGAGGTAAATTGTTGAAAAGTAAAATAGCCATATTTTATTTGTACTTATGTTGCTAGCATGACTATCTTTCCCATTTCACTGTTAATAGAAAAATTGATAATTTAGTAGATAGATCTTTTCATAAGTTACTCAATCAGCTAATTGCTAGTCTGTAAATCACCATTGGGAAAGTGGTTCTCAGCAGATTAGGTTTTCACCAAACTGGTCTTTTGATAAACCACTTCTCCGTGAGCTGATCTGTTTCAGCCTACTGGTAAGAAAACACAGAGGAGGCCGGAGGGTTAGCTCAGTGGTTCTGGCACCTGCCTCGCAAGCGCAAGGTCCTGAGTTTGATCCCGGTAACCACATACAATGCTGGGCGTGGAGACTCACGCCCACCAACAATCAATACCACATACCACAGTGCTGGGTGTGGTGGCTCATGCCTGTAATCCCAGCACTCGGGAGGCAGAGACAGGAAGATTGCTGAGTTCACGGTAGCTTGCCTGGGCACCATAGTGAGCTCAGGGCCAGCCTGAACTACAAAGTGAGACCCTGTCTCAAAAAGCAAAAAAAAAAAAGGGACCCAGCAGCTCCGGGCCCGCTGTGCCGTGTTTCCGGTGGACTGGGGAGCTGGCGGCGGGCGGACTGGACCCAGCAGCTCCAGACCCGCTGTGCTGTGTTTCCAGCAGACTGAGGGACCAGCCGTGGGCAGACTGGACCCAGCGGATGCGGCCCCGCCGTACCTTGCTCCCGGTGGACTGAGGGAGCAGCACGCGGACCCGGCTGCAGGGTGCAGTCCATTTCCAGTGGACTGAAGGCCGCCCACCAGCCCACTGTATCCCAGAGCTGTGCAGTGAGGAGTCAGACATAGAGGTAACCCATAAGCTCAAAGTATCCAGTATAGAATCTAACAAACCTTTTTATCTTATTTACCGTGTTTAATACTGACATTGGCATTTATTGTATTATGGTAACAAACATGATGTGATTGTTCTGCTCAAGTACCTACCATGATGTGTCAGGAGTGAGAACTCTCAAGGGTTATTACAGATTCAAGGAGGACCCCCCAGGAAAGTGCTGCTTCCAAAGGGCCCCAGATAATAGAAAGAGACCTGCAACAAACATTGTCCTGTCATCAGTCAAAGAAGAGCATTAAAAACAAAGAAAGAGTAGAAATGGGAAAATACACAAAAAACCAGAC